>JASSUY010018864.1:4842-15943 GCA_032466535.1 Forpus xanthops | reverse complement strand
AACCATGCCACCCAAGGCTCTGACCAACCCGGCCTTGAACACTGCCAGCGATGGAGCATTCACAACTTCCCTGGGCAACCCATTCCAACCTCACCACCCTTACAGGAAAGAATTTCTTTCTCACATCCAATCTAAACTTCCCCTGTTTAAGTTTGAACCCGTTACCCCTTGTGACTCCTCAAAGGAAAGCTGCAAATATATTTCCATTTTAGTCTGTTGTGAAAGAACCGTCAATATAATATACAGTGCAGTGTACTGGAGCATGAGGTCTGAAAGTAAAGGAATTTCAGTATTCATCTCCCAAAAACTGACACTACAGTTTTGAGGATTGGTAAAGAGTATGAATTTTCCAAGATTAGAAAAGACAGCTCTGAGAGAATAGAGGAAGAATAGAGTAACTAACCCTACAGCTACAATCCACAGCAATTTAAATTTGTGGAACAGGCACTTTCTTTTGCATGCAAGGGTACTCTTGACACAGAAATTAAAAGGTTTATGAAGAATTCCAGAGAGGGGAATAATTAGGAAATAGTCTGAGCTAATTCTTGGTATGTATTTTTGTGAAGAGAGCAGTCAGTTTCCCATAAATGCTAAACCATTGAGAGAGACACTTTAACTGGGTTTGAACTATTTTAATTTGCTCTGTGTGTGCGTGTGTGCCGTTAGATGTTTGATTGTGTCCTCAGTCTTGGGCAGTCTAAAGCCATAAAAATCAGGAGATGTTTTTCTCTGACAACTATACCATGAACACTTTTCTTCACCCTCCAAGGCATTTCAGCCTCTGTGACTGGTCTTTCAAACTGAGTTTCTGTGATTTGTCAGAGTATGCTGCTAAAAGAAAATGTCAAGCACATTCTCTGTTGAGGTTTGTGACTGTCATGTAATATTAATTTTTCAACAGTATATAAGGACACTGCTGTTGAATTTTAGGGGTTATCATTTTGATACACCGTTCTGCTGCCGTAGCTGACTAATGTTAACATGTGGAAGGTCTTTTTTTGTTTTATGGGATCAAGAAATGACTAGGGCTGTCTCTGCTGAGCCACTGCATTGAATGCAGTAGAGGTCTAGGGTATTAGACTGTTTTAAAAGCAACTTTTGTTTTTCATAGAATCACAGAATTATTTAGATTGGAAAGGGCCTTTAAGACCAAAAAGTCCCACCATAAACATGGCACTGTCAAGTCCACCACTAAACCATGTTCCTCAGTGCCACATTGTATTGGGTTTGCTTGGCATGGTTTTGGTAGCGGGGGAGCTAGAGGTGGCTTCTGTGAGAATCTGCTAGAAGCTTCTTCTGTATCTGACAGAGCCAATGCCAGCTTCAGCACAGACCCATCACTTGCCAAAGCAGAGTCTCAGTGGTAGCCCCAGGGACAACAAGGCTCCATCATATCTAAGAGTTACGTGGGAAGACAAAGGGCAACATTCCAAATATCCTCCCCTTCCTTCTTCCCCCAGCTTTATATGTTCAGCATGACACCATATGGTATGGAACATCTCTTGGGGTCAGCTGTCCTGGCTGTGTCACCTCCCAACCTTTTGTGCAGCCCCAGTCCACTTGCTGGTGAAGTGGTATGAGAGGCAGAAAAGGCCTCAGCTGTGTGCAGACAGTGCTCAATAACGAAAACGCCCCTGTGTTATCAACACTATTTCCAGCACAAATCTAAAACAGAGCCACATACCAGCTACTATGAAGAAAATTATACCAGCCAAAATGACTTTATCCTCTCCCTGTGTGCCACTGCAGGGAACGAGGTACTAAAAATTAGGGGTGAATTTGATCCTGAGAAGGAAAGACTGAGAGGAAAGTGTTTTAAGATTTTGGCTTTATTTCTCTTTACCCCACTCTGATTTGTCTGGCAATAAATTAATTTCCCAAGTGTTTTGCTACTGGCAGTAATTGGTGAGTGATCTCCCTGTCCTTATCTTGACCCCCAAGCCTTTCATTATATTTTCTCTCCCCTTTCTATCTGAGGACAGAGGAGTCATATAGAGTACCTTGGTGGCATCTGGCATCCAGCCAAGGTCAACCCAACACATGCATCTAAATTATGTCAGAATTCATGTATTCCACAGTAGCTTTTTAAACAAATTAATAGAGGCAAGCGTCAAATGTGACTCAGCTATGTAAAAGGTTTCCAAACAAGAATAATGATCAAGCCATATTGGAATATTCTGTCTAATTTCAATTTATTTGCTTTTGTGAAAGATTGTAGAAAAACTTGTCTTCAGTTGAAAAGAACATCTTGAAAGTCTTTTGAAACTTTGTAGTGTTTTAATCTCACTTTAATTAATTTACTTATTCAGAGAACAATTCTGAGAATGATTCTGTAGCCTGGTGGTGAGGTCACTCATTCCTACCTTCCAGTCACTGTGCATGTAAACCATTTCAACAAGTTTGTTTTAATGGTCTAGATAGAGAGAGTGCCTCTCTCACAGCTATGTAATTCAGTGTTTATGGAACACTGAACTGCAGTCTTGAACTACAGTTTATGGAACTACTGAACTGGCGGTCTTGATTGGCAACCCAACATAAGGATTTCTTTGAACTAATATTTCTGACATCCCCAGACACTACCCTAAGTTTTCAGAGATATGTCTGTGTACCAGGTGTCAGGTATGGGCATTATTTTTCTTCCCATATTTTGGTGCTTGGCAGCTAAGTCTATGAAGCCAATGCCAGAAATCTGGAATATTGAGGTGTCATGGTTTAAGCCCAGCCAGTAACTAAGAACCACGTGCTTTGTTTACTCACTGCCCCCTGCTTTTTCCTCCACCTGCTCCCAGAGGAATGGGGAGGAAAATTGAAAGAATGTAACTCCCATGGGTTAAGAACAGTCCAGTAACTAAGGTATAACACAAACCACTGCTGCTACCAACAATAATAATAATGATAAGGGAAATAACAAGGGGAGAGAATACAACTCTCACGACCTGCTGACCGATACTGAGCCCAACCAGAGCAGTGATCTAGCCATTCCAGGTAACTACCCCCAGTTTATATACTGGGCATGGCATGCTGTGTTATGGAATACTCCCTTGGTTAGTTTGGGTCAGGTGTCCTGTCTCTGCTTCCTCCCAACTTCCCTTCCTCACTGGCAGAGCATGGGGCAAAAAGTCCTTGGTCAAAGTAAACATTGCTTGGAAACAACTAAAAACATTGGTGTTATCAGCATTGTTCCCAGCCTGAAAGTCAAAAACACAGCACTACACTAGCTACTAAGAAGGAGAAAAATAACTGCTACTGCTGAACCCAGGACATGTGGTTTGGAGGAGAAATTAATCCTTTATACTTCAGATGTTAATTTTTACCTTTGTATCCATCTGAGCTATTTAAAAAATGTTATCTTTATATAAACTGTTCATTCATGGAAGGTTGTACAGCTGTGAAGGTATAGTGCACAAGGTTTCTAAAATATGGCAGACATATGCTGGACACTTAGAAACAGAAGTACCTAAAATCAGTAATAGTTCTTTAAAATTCTTTCATGCTTGATGTATCTTGGAATTCTTCACGGTGTTGAAGTATGTATTAACAGATCTTCATTTGTGCAGAAATACACAGTGGCACATTACTTTGAGGTTAGATGGTTCAACCCAATGTTGTTCATTCCTTGAACAAAACATTAATGAAAGCTTTCAGCAGGTTTGCTAAGGTTCTGCTCATTTGAATTTTTGTCTTTTCTAAGATTTCCAGACAGGAGTATGAAACATAACATGATATTGGCTCTTCAGGGCAAGTCATTCAACTGAAGCCTCTTAACACAGTGCTTCCACTTTCAAATTTTCTAGTAAACACCTGATTGGACCTAAATCATAATTATCATCTGCTTTGAGTAGTACCACAAAGGTTCAACGTGTAGGCCAACTTAACCTTGGCACATCCATGCTATAACCATACTCCTCATTATTACTTAGTTCTTCTTGTGAAGCCTCATACCTATTGTACAAGGGCACCTGGGAAGGTGAGGTGGTCACAGAGCAGAGGTGACTGCTGCACCAGGCAGGAACTTGTCCCCATTGTCCCCTGTGGATTAAGTTGTATTCAACCAGGTAGGGAATCCTCCATATCATGTGTTCTGTCTGCCTGTCTCAGGAAAGGTAGAGAGCATTTCCAATAGTATGTCTTTCTCCATCTCTGATACTCCTCAACCTGCTCATCTCCTCATTGCGCTCTGTCACTAAGGGCTCCTTTCATACGCATGGGAGGGCTTGGCCATCATTGCTCCTGGCCTTGTCCAGGTCTCATCAACTGCAGTTATATCTTTCTGGCTCCTCTGGTTCAGGAAACCCTGCTGTGCACTGCACTAGAGCATTCCAGTGCAGATCATGTCGGCAGGTGAGGCACTCACCTCAGCAACTGGCAGTCTTTAAAGTCCTTTGGAAAACTGAAATACTTATTTGTGGTGAAACCCGAGTTTCAATTTAAAACCAATTTACTAAACCTATAAGGCTTGTTTGACCTTCAGGAGAAGGAAGAGACAGTATGGGCTTGTAAAGTCTTAGAAGAAGATATGAAAACCAACTTTGACAGTGTTGCAAATTCTAAAACTATGACTAAGGAGATAGAGAATGGTATTAGCTGTCCCGTACCATTGCTCAGATGAGCTAAAATAAACTGTCATATTGCGTGACCTATAAATGGTATTAGGTTTTTTATTACCTTCTTGCTATCCACTTGAGCTCTAGACCTTTATTAAAGATTGTTTACATAAGTTATTGAATGCCACTGGCTTTATTTCTGAAGTACTGTCAGGCTGGCATTAATGTCCCTTAAACGTAAAAAGAAGGAATGAGATAAATTGTAAAATCATGATCTAAGTGTAAGAGGAAGTGAGATAAATATAAACCAAGCTTGTACATTCTTCCTTGCCAAGAATCTTTTTATATGCCAACACGTCTGCTGTTACTTTAACAGCTTCTATCAAAGTAAATTGGAAAGGAAAAACATTAAAAGAGTAATTCACTGCACAAAAAAATGCTTCTTTAGTGTCACATTAGGCACAGTCTTTGCAAATGATCTTTGCTTTTCATATTGTATTTGCTGCTTTGATGGATGTTAAAGTTATAAGGATGCTAAGTGGGGATGGAACATTTTCGATTATGGGCATCATTGATCTTGATGAAACACTAGGAATGACTTGGGTATAGTGATGCAGACCATGTTTTTTATTTCCTTTTATTGCTAGTTTCTTTGTCACAGAGCTTCTGCTTTGTCCTCTGTTCTGCTGTTAATATAAATGTGATGACTGTCTAAAACCTTTTTAATTTTAGATTTTGAAAGGTGTGTGTAAATGAAAAATAGCCTTTGTAAGCAGGAAAGGTCAGAAGCACACAGAGCATTCTATTTCTTTTTAATTGTCATAAAGAATACATGCAGCTTGACAGACACTTCCACCTACGGTTTGTGTGTAATTTTGGAATGAACAATCTCCATTTTGATCAGACAAATTGGCATTAAGGTGTATATCCTGGCTATTTGTGACTCAAATGAATTTGATATTACCCATTTAACAGTATCTAGCAGGTTGGTCAATTTGTTACACCATTCTTTATAGGTGAGTAATAGTGAATACTGATTTTGACAAGGGAGCTGTGTTTGAAAATTCTTACCCATTTAAAAATAGTCTTAACTAAAAACTACATGGGATTAACAGTTTGTCTATACTCTGTCTCACCTCAGATAAATTTACTATAATTAGAGTGATATACAACCAGTTTATAAAATAGGATTCCTCCTAAGATTATAGTTAGCAACAGATTTTAGTCTGTTGCTAAACTAGTAGGTTTTGGTTTGTTTTTTTTTTTTTTTGTTTCATAAATATTTCTGATAGTGTGCTTCCTTTAAATTCAGTTTACTACTAGGTCATTGAATTCCCCCAAACCGTGACAAATATGCACATTTTTGTGTGATTTGGTGAAGACTCTTCTAGTCTGCCTGTTGTACAGCTGTTGTGAAAACGCTTGCTTAATCAAAAGATTTCTGTGCCCTTGGGTACAATATGTCATGAGTAGTGTTTCATTTCTAATGTGCATGGTTTCTGCTGCTGAAACATCTGCTGCTTGTTTGGAAAGGTGTAGGAAAATTTACTGTACAGATAATGGACAGTAAACCTATTGAGCTTGAGATAATTGCTTGTGCTAAGCTATTTTTTTTTTCTGCAGGCCATATCCTCATTCAGATCTTTGACCTATTTTTCTGAGGAATTAAATCAATTTTATTTTTGCCAGTGCTATATTGAATTTTAGTAATTGTTGCTATTTGTTGATAGCTGATGGTTTCTGTTGGCCCTGTTTGTTGTCATTGTTTGCTGCTAAAATGTAAATCTAACTATATTTATGTTTATTACAAATAGCAAGTATTTTTACACGTTCTTGGCGCACAAAGTAGTTGTTTGGTCATCAGCTGTTTCTCTTCATGAATTTTGCACAGATAGGTACCACTTCTCTAAAATTATATTTAGTCTTCACTAAAACCTCAGTAAATTTTCAGGACAGAGAGTATAAATTTGTTAATTTATATTTAATTATTTGTTAATTTATTTTTATTAACAAGCTGTTTGCTTTCCCTCTGCACAAGTCAAAAAATATTTTATTAGTGTTACAGCAACTTGAAACACTTTTGGAATAGCAAATGCAATTATTTGGAATCAGTGATAAAATTAGTAGTAATGAAATGCTTAGTGTTTCCTATATATTTTCAGAAATACTGAGCAAATTATTGTGGCTGAGGAGTATCTTAAGCCCCTATAGAGCAAATTCAGTTCAACAGACCGAATTGGGGAGTTTGTTAATTTTTCATTAAGTAGTTTGTTCTGACAATGAATACTGTAGTGACAGAAAGTTTGCAAGATCAGTTTGTTTTAAACAGACTTCAGTGTTGATTCCTGCAGGGTTTCTGAGAAGGCTTCTGGGAAAAGGAGAAAGAGAGAGCAGAGCAATCCTGGGGGGAAGAATAAATATTTGTTAGAAAAAAGCAGTATTTATTAGAAAAGGATTCCTTGTAGCCCATAGCAATATTGCTTATGATTTTGTTCACTGGAATATTGAATTGATATGAGTATTTTCAGTTTTGCTTCTTCCCTGGGGTATTTAACTGACTTTTCTGCTTTCATCAGGATTGTCCATCCTTATATGCTGAACACTTTCCTTAGCTGATGGTGACTCCCTGACCCTGCCGGGGATTTTCGGGCTTTATCTGAAAAGGTGGATCATTATTTTAATAACAAGTGCTAACTCAATAATGTTTAGCCACTCAGGTCTCCTCCCTCATTATTTTTCTTCCCTGGGGTTAACTGATCTGAAAACAACCTCTGTTGTTACCTGAGATTTAAAGGTATGAAAATTCAGTCAGATCAGTTATCTTTCCTACTGTCTTCCTTGATTTCAGGTGTGGGAACTTAACTGAAGTTTGCTAGATCAGCTGGTATAAATGTCTTGCCCACTTGCAGTCTACTGAAATCCAGCTTGTTGTCCCAATGGCATAAGGCAAACAGAAAAGATGAGCAGGAGTTTTAATTGCATGTACATTGCAATATCATGTTCTAAATATTGTTAGTAGCTTTGGTGCTTGCCTTATTCTGTGTCATGTGCTGCCAGAATTTCTCACTTCTGTCTTTTCTCAGCTCTCAGCAGGAGGCTTTCAATCTGAGCCCAGCAGCCCTGGCACACAGAGGACATTCCCAGTCTGTGTTTATTACTGTCATAGCCACAGGGGACCGTAGCTATGGACTACACTAGTCTTTGACCCAGGAAATTTACAAAGAAGCGGCAAAGTTACTTTAGAGAAGCTCTTTATTAACTAAAAGCTCTAAAGAGGGGGGAAAAAAAGCATCTAAAGATCTTCACTGTCAGTTCTTGGGTAAACTAAATTGGCTGTTGCTCATCATTCAGGGTCAGGCAGTGTACTCAGTTACACGTTGCAGAGATTCATACTACATAACACAGCTGGTTTCAGGGGCTTATGAGGACATTTTCCAGTAGAATTTTATTAAGCAGTATTGTTATTTTTTAATGGAAAAACAGAATTTGAAAATGCAGCACTTTAACCCCCCATTCTCTGGTGTTTAGTAGAAATCTCCTGAAGTATTAGTCGGCAGCAGCAGCAATTGGTAATGGATTTCGATAACTGTAGCAATGAGGTGTAGTAAATCCCACAGATAAAGGACTGGACAAGAGGGAAGAAGCTGTTCTGTCCCTGACAGGGGCATTTTTGGTAATACTAGCTCATGGCACAGGGGTTGGACTACATGACCTTTAAAGATCCCTTTCAACCCATACTCTTTTGTGGTTCTAGGAAGAAAGTATCAGAAGATGAATGGGCTGCTACTGGCGCCAGTCTGTAGTTTAACAAAGTATGGTTGTCTGAGACTGCCTGTTTTTTTATAGTCATTTTAGTACTTTGATAGCATTTCCTAGAAGTTCTTTAGGGAGAGAAAAATGGACGCTTTTAAAAAAATATCTAAAAGTCTACTTCAGCACATACCATTGAAACCGATGCCACAAAACAGTGGCTGATTGCTGGAAACTGTTGTGTCAGGTAGATGTGATGAGATTTTCCTGGCTAGATACACAGAGAAGGAATCTGGCCCTGAGCTCCCTTCTCTTTTTGAAGGCGCAAAAAAGATCAGTGCAGTCAGCAGAATCAAAAGTATGATATAGCTCTTTCAAAAGACAGGTCTAAAATAGATTAATAAGCTATGAAGATCATCCCTTGGCTATGGAAGGATATGACTGATGTCATATATGTATAAATAGTATATGTGTATTTTATATACATATATTTTTTAGATGTGTAAAGTTAGTGAGACATGCAAAGCTAGCAGTGAAATAAACTGGTGTTCTATATTGCCATTTAGTAAGACAACCTTAAATCATGGAGGAAGGAATCTACAGAAATCAAACTCAGCTGGCAAGTGTGTACCACACAGCTACTTTCTAACTTCCCTTCACCAGTGGGATGGGAGGAGAACTGGAAAAATACCCTTGTGTGTTGAGATAAGAACAGTTTAATAAATGAAATAAAGTAAACTAATAATAATAGTAGTAGTAATAGAAATGGAGATATATGTATATATATGCTCTCAAATGTATTTATGTATGTATATATATTTATTAAAGAAAATATTCAAAGTTAATTTTGGATTTTGTGTAGTACCTAAGAGAATTCTGATCAAAAAGCAGCTGTTTTCATCCTTGAAGTTCTGACTGCCTTCACGGGCAGAGTAAAAAGGGGTCTCAGCACAACACAGCTGGGCCTAGGGAACTCCTCCATGACTCACTTAACAGCATGCTACTCTGCAGGCTGAGGAACAAAGACAGCATCCCCTCGTAAGATAAATTTAAGGTTCAGTTTGTGGCTGAGCAGATGAATATCCTACGTATGATCAAGCAGCTTTCTATTTTAGTTGTTAAGTGGAGTTCAAATAGGAATTTGAAAGCTGAGCCTATTTGATCTGACAAGGCACATGTTTCTAAAGCAGCAGATGAAGGAAACAGGCATTCCTTGGTGATGAGGATCAAGTATTTTTCCTCCAGCATTACATGGGAAATCATAGCATATGAACAGCCATAAAGGTAAAAAAAAATAAAAAAATAAAAAATTAGCATTGAATGTGTTAGAAGTAAGGAGCAAAAGAAAGTGAGTCTCTGATTATCAAAACACATACTAAGAACTGATCTTTATGATCATGAGGGGTTACGGCAAAGCTGCTGGAGGAAACATTACTGCGCTGATCAAGAGTAGGGATGACTACTTAATTTTTTTTTATTTTAGTTGCCAAAAGACAGAGTTTCAGGTTGGCGACATGTTTATGAATTTGTGGGGAATTTGGCATATAACTCTGGCTGAAAAGCAGTGAACAGTTCTCTTCTGTGATTTTAAATAGTTATTGAAGCTGTAAGGGAGAAATATTTAATTGGGAAAACAAAGCTTCTCCCACCCCATAATATAGTTACCATAGCAGAAAAAAAAAAAAAAAAAATTGAATGTTTTGGTTTTGAACTGGATCAGGCACTTGCCACAATCTGAAACAGTTTTATGTCAGCTTTTAATTTCATTGAAAAGGTTGCCTAATATACCCTGCCTCAAAGCATTTTTCTCCTGATTTTTCTGTTCAGCATTTTGCTGACTAAGCAGTGATTGATAACTTTAAAGAGCAGATTTGGAAAGGACTTGTGGTTTAGACTGATATTATTTTGCTTATTATTAGGCTTCCTTATTTTTGCCCAATAACTTAAAAAAAAAAACAAAAACAAAAACCAACAACAAACAAAACAAACAAACCAAAAACCCACATATTCTGGTCAACTCTTTTTTTTTTATACAAGCAAACACAAGGATTTATTTTTAACTCATTAGGTTAATTATGGGCTTGTAATAGTGTACTGATGTCATGTTGCTGGATACATGTATGAGAGTGCACTTGATTCTAGCTAGCCAGTGTTTCCTCTTTTTCTGGTATGCTTTCATTCCTGGATCACCATATCTATTTGAACAGTTTATGAATAATTTTTCTCACTGGTCTTACACTTTTTGATTTTTTTAAAATATTTTTATTATCAGAACCAGAAAGATTCTGATAGATCACTCTAGGCTATCCAGTTATGATATTAATCAGTCTGAGTTCAGATGTATTGTTATAAGATTATAATGAATGTTTCTGAAATATTTACTCCAAATCACTTCTTCCAAATAAAGGGGATACAATGACTTTCATTTTTTCTTTTACCCCAAAACGCTTACTTATTTCTGAAAGTAGAAGTACTGAAATATTCTAGGTAACTTTTCTGTGCAGGAATTTTGAAGATATTCCTTGTAAAATACCTACCAGTAAGTCTAAGTTCTTGGGAAAAGACATGAGAAACCTGACACTGCTGGAAATCTTGTGAGTCCATATGCTTCACTTCTTGCTGAAAAGGCCTGTATGAAAATGAATGTGAGCCAGCAGTGTGCGCTCGCAGCCCAGAAAGCCGAGCATATCCTTGGTGGCATCAAAAGGAGCATGACCAGCAGGTCGAGGAAGGTGATCCTGCCCCTCTACTCTGCTCTTGTGAGACTTCACTTGGAGTATTGTGTGCAGTTCTGGTGTCCTCAACAT
>JASSUY010018862.1:9900-23957 GCA_032466535.1 Forpus xanthops | reverse complement strand
TTTCTCAGCCTGTCTTCATACAGGAGGTGCTCCAGTCCCCTGATCATCCTCGTGGCCCTCCTCTGGACTTGTTCCAAAGTTCCATGTCCTTTTTATGTTGAGGACACCAGAACTGCACACAATACTCCAAGTGAGGTCTCAGGAGAGCAGAGTATGCAACCTTTCAGATTTGAAATTGACGGTTAACTGAAATACTTAAGTAATCGTAAAGCATCTAATTTTTCATTTTTAGATTTTTTTTGATCCTAGAAGACAGTATTTGCATAAAGCCTTCCTGTTTTATCCTAGTAGGAGCATCACGTATTTGTGTACATACAAACCTTAACTAATTCTTCATTATTGTAATGAGATTCACTGCTGTAGGTAGTAAAGCTGATAAAAGTGAATAGGACTGATCCAAGTAAGTGAGGGTGTATGCTGGGTAGCGCATTAGCAGGATAAGGACTTGAGTTTGTAAGCTCCTTTGTTACAATTTTTTTCATTGATTTTGTTGGACAGGGGTAAGGAAAATCTATCCTTACATTGTTATGGTGCAGGAGTCCTGCAATAGATATATAATTTGAAACAGTATGAATATTTCTTTAAATTTTTTTTGGTATTCACTTGGGGGAAGTTTTTGAGAAAGCAACATTTCTGAACAGTCAAGTGCAAGACTTGCAAGTTCATGTAGTAATCCCTTTTATAAAGATGTTGTACTGTTAGGCAGTATAAATTATGAAGAACATTGTTGGACTAATTTTTTTGGTTAGGCATAAGGCTAAATTTATTCCATTTTTATAGGCATGTGGAACATATTAGAAAGCTCTTTGGCTTTTTTCCCCCCTCTAGCTATGTGCCTTCCGACATCACAATATTGCTTATTAATTAAATAGCCAGATGATGGAATGAGAGTTAGTGAATGTGAATGTAGTAGTTGTAAGAATGATGGAAAACTTGTTTGCTTTGTGGATTAAACAGGGCTGTGTATTCAACAGTCTAAATTACTAACAATTTTTATATTCACAACTAAAAGAATTAAAATATAGCTGCTCAGCTCTCCTGGAGCTAGACTAATGGTGATGGCTGAGAATACTGGAGGAAGTGAAAACTCTGTTCTCTTTCTCCTGTCAACTGGCTTTATCGTAATTGTTGCTGAATTTCTCACGAGTCAGATTGATATCCCTCCCGCCATCCTGTATTATGTCATGTTTTTGAAAATAAGTAAAATGACGCTGATTTGGTGAGCAAAAATTCCTTATCAAGAGGCTAAAGCCTGGTAAAATGGAAGATGTATAACACTTCAGAGGACTGGTTTTTTTTTTTGTGAGTTCCCCTGACTCCTTTGTTTCTTTTTATGTTAAAGAGACCCTGATTAGAGTCAGGTAAAACTCCTAACTGAAGACCAAAGTGAAGCTGAGCTTTTTTGTCCATACTGCATATAAAAATAAGAGATAATCATGCACTTTCAGCAAATATTGTCAGTGTTATTTCTTCAAGGAGGATGGAAAAAAAAATTCAAAGCAAATTATAGAGTGGTGATTTGTAGTATGACTTCCACATTTCTTTGTAGGGTATTAGGCATGGTTATTGTAGCTGAAAGCATTCCTTAGGATTCTTAAGTATAGAGCTATTGAAAGTGGGCTTTTACGTCAGGTTTTAGGATTGCCCAAGATTTGCAGTGTCCCATCTGTATTTTCCCCTCTCTGTTCCCCATGGTTTTGTTTGATAAGTTCTGTTCTCTTGGTCTTTTGTTATTGATTAGAAATCTGCGCTTAGTCAAGCAAGCTTTTCCTGAATTGTCTTGAATAAACTGTGCTTGACTTTAATGGTGCTGCTGATTAAAGGGTTCACCCATGGCCTAAATTACTGTTGCTCTAATTCAACCAATGTAATTTTGTGCTCCTGATTTTTTTATTTAAAAACAGGTAAGCTAATTATTTTTTCTCTCTCCTCCCCTCCTTTCTCTCCTGTCCCTCCCTTCCCCTCACTTCTTTTTTTGGTAGCCAATACCTCTACTGAAACAAAAGATGAATCACTCCATCACAATGTCACAGGAACAGATTGCTAGTTTTCTAGCTAATGCCTTCTTCTGTACTTTTCCACGTCGCAATGCGAAGATGAAGTCTGAATATTCTAGTTATCCAGACATTAACTTCAACAGGTATGGCGCTCTGGAGTATATGAAGCTGATAATCCTTCAATGAAGGTATTATTGTTGTCATTTAGAGGAGAAACTTATTGTTTCCTTCATGTTTCTCTCAGTAATTTCAGTAGTTTGCTTTCTTTCTTTTTACTTCGAAGTGACAAGAAAACTGTGCAACTTATTAAGAAAGGATGTTGTGCACAGGGAAGATATGCTTTAGCATTCCACATTTTTCTGTTTTTCATGCATGCACATGTGCAGACATGTTCTTGCTCTGGCATAATTAGGCTGAAAGAATTCCCAACCTCCTCAAAAGCCATTCGTCTGCAAATGGAATATTTCAGTTGTGCTTCAAGTGTTCTATATATTTAAAGTCAAGGTCAGTGTTTCCCCAGCCTTGTTTCTGTTGTCTTCTTTGTGTCAGCAGTCAGGATCTGCACATTAAGTCAGATCAATGAGACTTCCTTCTTCAGCATCCGCACACTCTCTTGTTGTTTTAAGGCAGTTAGAGCTTTATTTTGAAGCTGCATGTTAAAATAGATTTGTCCTTTTCCTATTAGTTAGCCTAAAAAGGTTTCAAGAATACGGGTAAAAATTTAATTAAAGATCCTCTGATTTCTAAACGAATGCTTACTCTTTTATCCTCAGTGCTACAGAACTTACATGACTTACAGAAATTTTTCTTCACATCTTTTGTTTTTTAAATATGCATATTTCAATTTTAAATGGGGAAAGAGGAGGAAGACATTTCCTGCTTCAGAAATATTATGGTTCACATGGACTTGAAGATAGGAAATGAGAGTTTTTCTTCTGGGCATGTCCATACAAGTCTGTATAGATCAACCTTAAGTTTATTAGGCTGGAGCTTGGATCGATTATTGATTTAGAGTTTCTTATTCCTCACAGTTAACATACGTAATGTATATGCTCCGAAAACTGAGATGATATACAAAAGTACTGTTACCTGTGACCCCGCACACTCTGTTATGTGTGTCATAAGAGCAGTGTTAGATAAGAACTTCCCAGAATAAATTCTAAGGCGTGCCAATGTACTAACAATGGTTTTGGTGTCTTTAAGAGCTGGGATAGGTTTCTCTATGCTGTGTATTTCAGAAGAGAGATCAGAGTGACTGTCTTGGTGCAGTAGTGCAGTGGGTTACAGAAGAGAAATGTGGGTGGGCATTACTGTACCATACAATTTAGCATATTTTTCCACCATTAGTTCATAAGAACAAATAAGTGAAAAGTACCATTGATGTATAAAACTGATTTATGTTCAAAGCACTGGAAGAGAGGACAGTAAAGTTCTGGAAAGAGTTCTCTTTAGCTGTACCAGCTACACACTTCTAGCTGAGGTGGTTTTTTTTGTTTTGTTTTGTTTTGGTTTTGGCTTTTTCAAAAAGGCCTTCAAAGTACCAATTTTGTTGTAACTTAAGCATATATAAATTGAGCTGCTAAATTCTCGCCAACTATGGAATAAAATGCTGTTAAATCGCTGGAGTAAATTTATATTCTCTTCTGTGAACATTACGCAGAAATGTAAATTCACACTAATGCAATGTAGTACTAGTGATAAACTTGGGGCATATTATTTTGGACTACTTTTAAACAAAAAAAGTGTTGGCAAACTGTTAAGAAAATAGTTTCTTGTCATAGACTTAAATAATGACCAGTATATACAGGATTTCTTGCCCTATTCCAGTCAGTGCTCCTTTGTTCTCTGACTTTGCTTCCTAGTGCTATCACTCATAAGAAGTTCCAAAAATGTTGTTTAAAAAGAGTAATACAGCAGATAACCTTCAGGCCTTCCTCTTGCATTATGGATGAGGTAATGCTCAGCTCTTAGTCACATAGGGTAGAAAGCCACTTTTACGCATGTAAGTGCAAGAATATTGTTGCCCAACTAGAGAACAGAAGGGAAGCTGATGTTCTCTGATTCTTCAGGATTAAAAGTGGCTCTTTTTCAGTGTTTGCCAGTTTAGGTGATTTTAATATAATTAGTTTCCTTTTTCAGTCCTTTTTTCACTTAACCATTTGTTGGACCAGAATCATTGCACCACACCCTCCACACCTGCCCTCCATATATATTTTGCATCTGCTAATAAGCAGATTAGTGAAGTATAATACATGGTGTGACAGGCAGTAGATAAGAGGGGGACTGGTAGGATGTGTTTGACAGAACAACAGACAGTCAGTGCAAGATAATGAGAATTTACTTTTCATTTTATTTTTGGGTGTTGCTTTTTTTGTTGTTTGGGTTTTTTCTTCTCGTTTTTCTTCTCCCTCTGTTAAGCATTTTCTGGTGCACCCGTGCTTGACGCTGTTACCACAGTGGTGATAGCAAGTTGTTTGAATGCTGGTGGATGTGCTAGTAAGTGCAGCTGATTGGAAAGAAGGTTTTTGTGTGTGTTAGTATTAATGTAAGTAGTCTATGTTTTACCTCTCCTCTTCTGCCTGTTGATCTTGCCAGATGAGAGAAGAAAAGTGTGCATTCTTCATTTGACACTGAAGCACTTAGTTTAATAGTATGTTCTGACATTAACTGTCTATTCTGATTGTTCATCACATTACAGACTGAAAGTCACCTGTGTATAATGAAATACTCAGTAATTTAATTGAATCCTTCCCTTTTATACTTGGCAAGGATGGGCCTACTGTGATTAAGTCATTAATAATAAAATTCATTTCAAATCTACTTAATAAAATGGCATTTGTAGTTTAACTTTGAGAGCTTTGGTGTTTGTGAATATTAATATGTCATACTAAATAGCATAAAATACTGCTTCTGTTCAAAGTATAAAGCTAAAGTTAAAGAGTTTAATTCTTTTTAAAAGCACATTTATGAGATATAAGATGGAAATAGATTGGACAGCTTTATGCAGAAATATCACAAAATGGAAGTCGCATACTGGTTGAATGTAGAGCATGAATTATGTTGTCTCTTCTGAGATCATATTTACAGTTATGATGTTGGTTGCACAGTTTAGAGTAGTTCTTATGGGGATGCTCATAATTGATCTTCTTTGTGAATACTTTGTGGTTTATTGTAGCACTTTCATAAAAAAAATTCTTCCTCCTGCAATTTGTTAAAGATTGAACTATGCTTTCTTGCCTTTTATTTTTTTTATAAGATGCTGGGATGGATGCTATCCACTGTCATACAAGACTGCTCTGTGGAAGTTTTTCTTCCCCTCCCTGTTGAACTAGTTATCAGACCTTTATCTTCACACTATAGAATTTGGTATTTCAGGAAGCTACCTAGGTTGTTTTATGTAAAAGTAAAGTAAAAGAAAAAAAGCTTCTGTCATTTTGAGTCAGTGTTCTGGTTGACTTTCTCTTTGAAAAGGAAGGGTTTGTCAAGGACCCACTCTGCTTTTGCTGTGACTTTAACCTGCTAAAGATCCATTCTTAGCTGTTGTGTCAAGTTACAATAACTCCTCTGCTTGCCTTTTCAAAAAACTGCTGTAGTTAAACTGGACATGCTATGCATCTGTAATAGTTCCCATTGAAACAACTGAAGTCTTAATTGAAGTTAGCATGTCTAATGACATAAGCATGGTGGATCTTTTGACACATATATTCGTGCATGTTCTGGTGTGTAACCACCAATATTCCACTGGGACTGAATTGCTTCATCTAACAAACCTTTAAAGCAATTTCAAGTGACTGGAAATGAGGTGGGAGAAAAAAAAAAAACCCACTAGTTAAGATATATGTCTCTTATGGCATGTATAATATGTGAAAGGAAATGGGCAAACTATAGTATGTTATGCGGGAGAATTGAAATTGAATTTACCAGTAATGCAATTGTCTCTTAATAAACAATATCAATTTTGCAACACTAATGAGTATACTTTGGGGAATAAATTATCTGATGACTTTGAGGGAACTTGGTTTGGGCAGAGAGACACATTGATCCTC
Source organism: Forpus xanthops (assembly GCA_032466535.1). Lineage (NCBI taxonomy): Eukaryota > Metazoa > Chordata > Aves > Psittaciformes > Psittacidae > Forpus > Forpus xanthops. The sequence continues at coordinate 17,914 of JASSUY010018862.1, read as the reverse complement.
TGAGTGGTTCTAGATTTTCTGAGTTTGCAGATACTGCTTCTGATTCTGTTATGCCTTACTTGGGTGTATTTCCTAATTAGCCTTGAATGGAGTACTTTATTCTGAAAAATTTAAAATCTAACATTTGTGTGGTAAATGATGAAACAGTTTTTAAATAGACAACTTTAAAAGGATTCTATTCTGAATAAGTCTGGTATAATTACTTTGCTGTAGTGATTAGACCAGTACCTAATCTGAATATTTTATTGCTAGTTTAGTAAAAATAGTAATTTAGTCTAGAACATAGCTGTACTGTGCTGTAGGATGTCTTTTAAGTCCTCATGGTAAAACATTTTACACTGCTTTTCTTTGGTGCTGAGTACTTGGAGTTAGCATCTTGTCATTTCATCAGTCAAGTGTCAATCTGATGTATTTTAAGACTCCTAAATCATCAAAAGTTTTCTTAAACAGAAATAAATACAAGAAATTATACAAGTGTATCATCAATTATAGCAGTAAAGAAAAATGCACTTTTTAATACCTGTGGTAGTCAAGAAGAAGCACACATAGTTAACTGTGGAGACTGTAACTATAAAACTGTGTATTCACACTTTTGCAAACAGAACACATGAAATGCTGTGGATTTATGAATGGGAAGTATTCTTTGAAGTATAATCCATATTGCAAATTTTTGCATATTATTACCACAGTTTTGTGATAGGTTCCAAAATCAATGTAAAGGCATGATAATATCCTTTAGAAAAAAAAAAAAAACCAACAAAACATTTAAAGGAAAGCCAGCCTGGGGATGGGAAGATAAAGACTGGGGATGGAAATAGCGGTATGAAATTATTTAACTGGGAGTTTAAAGCATATGACTATAATGGTTTCTTCTGCTTGTAAAAATTAGTGGAACCAGTTCTTCAAGTAACATCGAAGGATCAGTTTAGCTCCTTGGAAATTCAATTTTACAAGTAAACTACTGTTTTTTAATTATACATTAATCAGAACCAATGAATTTCGGAACTGTTTACCTAAGCTGGTTCAACTTTTCCCCAGTAGACTATGTGCATGCCAAGGTCACTTTTATGTAGCTCTTAATGTTATTAAATCATGTTGATGTTGCATCATTGGAAATGCAGCCTTTGAAGTACCTTGCAAATTTGCTGCTTGCCTCAGCACTCAAAGGGTTTATGAGCAGGCTCTTTAGAGCTCTTGCCTCCAGCTTTCTAAGGTGGAAATGTTGGTTGAAAATAAGACAATCTTGAATTTGTATTCAATGAGCCTGCAAAAAACAGAATGTGGATTGCACTTTTAAAATGCATTTTTCCACCCTAGAATTTTAGGAAAATGTTAAAGGAAAACAAATGCACTTATTTTTTGTAACATCTATTTAAATAGTATAAACCATTGCTTTGTAACTCTACTGTATATTTACTGATAGTTGATGAGAATTTTTTTAAATTGTTTGTTTTCCCAGTCTATTTTGTGTTTATGATGCTGTTCACATAGGCACTTTTCTTATGTTTTGAAATGTGACTTTGATTTCTCAATTTCTTGCGTGTATCTCTGTAGAGGTTTTTTTTATTTGATTAACATTGCTGGTACCCTGGCTGAGAAGCCAGAAAGCCAGAGATAAATTTGCAGCTGTGTTTGCTGATGAGCCCTGCAAGCTTTCTTAGCTCCTGAATCTACTAAATTGAAGTTAGCTGCATGGCAATGGGAACATCTTGTACAAAGCAAAACAGCTTACATATGCAGTTGCCTGTAATATTTCAATTACTTTGACTGAAAGTGGGCTTGTAGTGCAATGCATCTGATTTACAGTGCACTTCATTTGAGTGAGTTCTTTAATTGGAATTAATGGGTTTTAGCCTTGAGTTATTCTGTCAGGAAATTGATTATGTGGTTTCCACTTACATTTTCCTGGGGTGGGTTGTTTTTTTTCCTAGTGGAATATATGTCTTAGAGCTTGAAATAGAATTTTCTTTATCTTATTAATGCTTTCATCTAGCTTTGTTCTTCAAAATAGAGATATTTGCTTCAGAAATAAAGCTTCTCATGTTGCCTAATTGATTATTTCAGAAGTAAGGTTCAAGATTAAAACATTCATAACTTTGTCATGTTATAGCCTCACCTAAGCTTTTACTGTTGCATTCATATAGATGACTGGTTACTCTGTGCTGCACTTAAGAAAGCTTGGCTGCCTGCATGTATTGAAGTGGAAGTGTTTGGTTTTCTCTTGTGCTTTTCTTCTGACTTTAGTATAGCTTGATGAAAGTCTTCTGAATCATTGATGTCCTTGTCATATGATTTTTCTGTGGAAATTTAAAAGAACATACGAAGCAATCAGGTTCAACTGAATGAATATCAATAGCTTTAAAAAGTACTATGAGTGTCTAAGGCTAATTTGTGGGGATTTTTCCATGGTCTGTTTGGCCTTTAAAACAGATTCCTAAAGTTTTAAACCACTTCAGCTATTTTGAGTTCCTTGGTCTGGTTTTATGGAAATATGCAAGGAATATACTAGTGTTCTGTATTTTTCAAACATATATAATAAAAAGCATGTTTGCAGATAACCATCTTCAGTGTGCCACAGACTCACTTGTAAAGGGAAGGTCTAAACACAGAAAATATGAAGTAAGTCCAAGCATGTTCATCATCTAAGACTTGGAGTCTTCAGCCTGCTGTAAAGGGTGGTCCTTTTATGAGTGTGTTTGGTTTTGGACAAACATGTGGTGGATTCAGTCCTAAAACATGGGTGCAGAACTGGTGTTGCACATTATTGTTTTCAGTAAATAAATAATTTTCTTTTTAAAAAGAATATAAAATCTGTATTTACCAGTGGATTTTCTAAGAGGAAGTGCAATTTGTGTTACGTCATAGTGAAGAAAAGCAAACACTCTCAGGAGGGGGAGGTCTTGGGCTAACTTCTATATAAGATCTGATGTATGTAGGTAGTGGTTTCATAGATACTGGATCAAAATACAGATAATTTTGAATGCTGCAGTATTCTTCTATCCCCATTGTATGGAGTATTCCTCTGCAGCAAGGGATGCCTGTGCCAGTACCCAGAGCTTTTCAAGTTCTTCTATGCCGCCCTGTGTTTTTTGTCCAGTTATATAGGGCTAGAACAGAAATGCACAGTACAGATATCTTTCCTCACTGGTAATTATGTAAGGTATTTTGGGAAATTTTATCTGTTGTAAATGAGATTTGTCAGAAGCAAATCAGCATTACTCTGGCTTTGATCCCAGAGGAGAAAGAAGAGAAGTAGTTATCACAGCGTTAAAAAACAAGCCCATGCTGAATACTTCATATGTGAAAAAATAATAGTTGAGATTCCCTACTTGACAGAGTTCACTTTAATGAACAGTTGTGATGCATTAACTTCATTTCGTCTGCATTGTCATTGCCTTTTAGCTTGATCTGACTAATTTTAGGCATAATTTTTCCAGTTCTAGACTACTTCTGCCTGGTATGCTAGTTACACAGAATCATATATCATCTTTGTGACATGAAGAACTCTCTCCCAAGAATTTACAACATAGGCAAGATTTCAGTTTGCTGTAAAGAGGCAAAAAACTAGTAAAAGGATGACTGGGTTAATATTAGGCTAAATTAACCGGTTTAAGGGAGTCACACCAAATGAGACTTTCAGATAAAAGGTCAGAGTCAACTTACGCATTTAGGCAAGACCTGCACACATGTGCATGCATGCACACACACACATACCAAGTCTATTTTATGAACCCCTTATTATTGGTGCAAGGACAGCCCCTTGATAGAACTTACATACTGGGCCATTTAAAATAGACAAGGTCTGGAGTTTGCTGCCTTGAACTCCTGATTGAGTATTCAAAGAATACAATAGTTTTCATAAAACCTTATTAACAGAAATTGGCCTCTGTGACTTAATATAGATTTTGGATGAAATTGAACTCTTCAGTGTGTATACTTCATAGAAATTTTTAAATACTGAAAAAAAATCTAGTTCAGTTTGCTACTGAAAGCTACATTCATCTGACAGCATTCTGGTTTTAAAGGCAGGTTGTCATTCCAGTACATGGAAACAAATGAATAATGTTGTGTCATTCCTTTACTTAGACTGTTTGTTGCAGAAGAATCTTACATCCTCGGGGCTTTCACTGTATTAGACATCTTTTAGTGAATTTCCTACTCAAAGGATATTATTTCTGAAGCTGCCGCTATTCTTCCTTCCAGATAAATTCCATTATGTATTGCCAATAACAATACCTTGTCACTTTGTTGGAAGGGAAATTAAGTAATGTGTGTTCAAGTTGCTGGAAGATGGATGATGCAGTGAGAGTATTTCAGATAACCTTAAAGGAATACATTTACTTAATGGCTAAAACCAGACGCTTCTTTTTAATGCTTAGGTTTTTACAAGTGAATGTTAGAATGCTGGTAGTTGCCCAGTGGATGAAGCCACTCCTGTTGGGGGTAGGTTCTTTTCTTTAGGAGCACTGCTGGTACAGTGCATCTCTTGAAAGCAATATGTTTGATAATTCTCCGCAACTGACTGAGCTGAAAGTAGGGTAAGACATATAGATCTTGGAGTACATGTCTTCACCCCTTGGTCACTTACTGTAATCCAAGCCAGTCCGTTGCAAGTAAAAATAGTATCTTTCCTGGATGTTCATGTTGAAGTTACATTTCTTTGATATTACAAAATCTGTACAAGTTGAGATAGGCATTCATGTAGCAATCTTCATCAGAAACTTAGCAAGTGAATGAACTTGTTACTCCTGAAGACCCGTGGTACAGAGGGTCTGTCTAGAGAGTTCGTTCTACAGCAGAGTACTTAAATGCAAGGCTAATAGAAATGCATGCATAATGCTAAACAATGTAAATTGCAGTAAGTAGCCTAATTACTATGCATTATATCCCTGAAATCTAATTAATTGCTTTTATTTCTTTTTCAGATTGTTTGAAGGACGATCACCAAGGAAGCCAGAGAAACTTAAGACCCTTTTCTGCTATTTTAGGAGGGTCACAGAAAAAAGTATATCCTTTATTCTTTTTCTTTTTTTTTTTTTTTTTTAAGCTACAGAGCAGATACATGAAAGGTTTAATCCCATTACATTTAGAAATGGCTGTGTGGCATTATAATGGAAATGTCTAACAAAAGCCAGCTTGCTTTTGATATTCATATTAATGTCACTTCTCATATAGATGATGTATACAATTGAATCTTTTGCACAGAGCTTATTGTGCTTTTTTTCTGAGATATATGGGGGTGTGTGTAAAATATATATGCAGATATATTTTTACCCCTCCTTCTGCATATATTGTGTGTGTATATAAATGTGTAAATATAAATATATGTATAATGTTTGTAATATATGCAATTACTTGCTGCACAGCATCAGAGTGAGAGTGCAGAGGAAACTTAGCACCATATGTAGTCATTAAAATCACAGCCTTAAGGATTATGAACCAAGCTTCAGATTTGCTTCAGTATGCACATTTAATCCTTTGACTATGTTTGTAGTTCTGAGCGATTTCCCCTACTTATGTGGCTACTTTAGTTTTTTTCTCGTCTATTGTACCAAAGCAAAGCTATTCTGAAGTTTGCCTAGTTCAAATAAAAGAAGTGATAGCAAGACTCTTAGAAGTTAGTGTGGTATTTTCCTTGGTGTGCAGTCTTACCTTCTGTTTTTACCATAAATTTGAACATCTGCATAAGCCTTCAGAAATAATTTATTTTTCTGAGAACCGTATCAGAGCTTATATATTGTATTTTGGGGGAGAAAGAGGTTTTGCTGCAGTAGCATACATCACATCTGCAGAAATGTTCTTTTTGTTTTAAGAATTTTTTTCTTTACATGTTATTATTTCACTATTGGCATTATATTCTCTCAGGAAGGTTTGTTTTAAAAGAAACACAGATTTAAGCAATTAAACAAAAAAATTCCTTAACTTGCTTCAGTCCCTCTTCAGTTCATCCTTTTAATTCACCACAAATTAAATGCAGCTGTATTCTGTTTAAGCTATCGAACTTTCAGCAATGTCAATACAACTAAATCTCTGCAGTAGAAAGTAAATTGATCTATGTGTGGAACTGAGAAGACAGATATTGTACTACCTTTTTCTTAATATTTAAGTAATAATACTTTTTCATGTAAACTAAATATTAAATTTACACAGCTATCCCTGACCCCCTGTTCAAATGAGATCTGTTAGGAGTATACTTTATAAAACTAGATTACTTAACATTGTAGCTTTAATATTTATAAGATTCTTGAGTGCTCTTGTCTTGAATTAAAAATTCTTATAATAACTTTAAAAGACCCTATTTCTTGTTCTTTTCTCTCCAGGGAATTAGTAAGACCAAAGTAATGTAGCTCTATAAATTGCTGTAATAATTTTGTCACTTTTTTTATTGTAATTGAATGAAGGAAGGAGACTTTTCTCTGAAATACAATGAATTCCACTAGCACCCTGTTAGGGCTGAAAATGACTTGATTTGGGAATCCACTAGCACTACATCTTTATTGACATATAGGACTTCTTGGAAATATGAGCTGCTGCTTCATCCATCCATAGGTTGAGTACTCTGTGTTGCCTGTTCACACTGAACAGTAGCTACCTCTGTAAAGGTTCACGGTTTCTTTTTTACTAGGTAGCAGCTTATTTTATTTCAACTATTGAGTCTTTCCAGTGGTGTTTACAAGTGAAAAGTCATTTAAATAATAGGGTTTTTTCCTAGATCTGGAGAAAGAAAAAATAATCAAATTCCAAAGAGGAAAGAGAACTGAATATTTTGGTCTTCCCAGTACTTGTTTTCAGTTTGAACGTGGGCTGTCGGGGGAAGAAGCAAAGCTACTCTTGAGGAAAGTTAAGCTTTTCTGTTTCTGCCAAGAGTCTTGTTTGTTGTAATTTTAAAAACTTACCACTTAAAATAATCTAAGGATGAAAGCTCCAGCAGTTAATACTTATTTTTCTCTGGGGTTGGTTTGCCTGTAGAACCTACGGGATTGGTGACATTTACAAGGCAATGTCTCCAGGAGTTTCCAGATTGGGAAAGGTAAGTCAAACATCTTGTTAATATAAGAAATTTCTTAAGTCAATGATAACTGAATCCCATTCATATTGTATTGATTCAGGACTGGAAGTCCTACAGAATGTTTCATACAGATTGTTATAGAGGGAAGTAGAGAGGGAAATAGGTGAACTGCTAAAAGTAGCTCACATGTGGCTCAAGTGTCTGGAGTTTTTCCATATGATTTTTTTTTTTACCTGTGAAGTCAGCAAGTCTTAAGTGAATTTTTAAAACAGCAGCATATTTTTGGTGCTGTTGCTTTAGTGGGAAAAAAGATTACTTGATTTCAGAAGTGACAGGAAATATAAAGTATGGGTGATAACAAGCATGATAATCCAGGTGTTGCAGCTTTCTTGCTGATTGTCAAGGTAATACAGAACAAACTTGTGAAAAACAGAACTTCCAATTTCAAATTTGATATTTTATGGTGATAGGGGTAGAGAAACTGAATAATGGACTATGTTAAACCCTTTCAAATTGTTTCTGAAAGGCAGATGCATTTTCTTTAATCCATCAGGGTATTTTTTTTTTTTAAACCACCTTTTGTTTAAGATGTATAAAAAGTTTGGGTTTGGATGGGTTTGTTTAGAATGGATTTCATTGTGTGGAGATTCTGTAATTATTGTACAATATTTTTGTCTCTGTTAGATCCCAAAAAAAACTGTCTCGATTGCATGTCACATATGAAGGCACCATTGAAAGCAATGGGCAAGGTATGCTGCAGGTAAGCACATATCATAGAATCAGAATAGTTAGGTTTGGAAAGGACCTTAAGATCATCTAGTTCCAGCCCCCCTGCCATGGGCAGGGACACCTCACATTAAACCATGCTACCCATGGCTCTGTCCAGCCCAGCCTTGAACACTGCCAAGTGACGGAGCATTCAGAACTGCCCTGGGCAACCCATTCCACTGCCTCACCACCCTTACAGTAAAGAATTTCTTCCTCAGATCCAATCTAAACTTCCCC
>JASSUY010018860.1:0-31330 GCA_032466535.1 Forpus xanthops | reverse complement strand
CCTGGAGAAGGCTGCATGGAAACCTCATAGCAGCCTTCCAGTATCTGAAGGGGGCCTATAGGGATGCTGGGGGGGGGGTGTGGGGTGTGTCATTTCATGAGGGACTGTAGTGAGAGGACAAGGGATAATGGGCTCAAACTTAAACAGGAGAAGTTTAGATTGGATTTGAGGAAGAAATTCTTTACTGCAAGAGTGGTGAGGCACTGGAATGGGTTGCTCAGGGAAGCTGTGAACATTCCATCGCTGGCAATGTTCAAGGTCAGGCTGGACATAGGCTTGGGTGGCATGGTTTAGTGTGAGGTGTCCCTGTCCATAGCAGGAAGGTTGAAACTATATGATCTTAAGGTCTTTTCCAAACCTAACCATTCTATGATTTTATGATTCTATGAAGAGTCCTTCTCTAGCATCTGTACAGGACCCCTTCAGATACTGGAAGGCTGCTATGAGGTCTCCATGCAGCCTTCTCTTCTCCAGGCTGAACATCCCCAACTTTCTCAGTCTGTCTTCATATGGGAGAGAGGTGGTCCAGCCCCCTGCTAATCCTTGTGACCTCCTTTGGACTTGCTCCAATAGCTTGAGGTGCTTATTTTGAGGATGTTAGAACTCTAAGTGGAGTCTCATGAGAGCAGAGTAGAGGAGTAGAATTACCCCTTAGTATTGTGCTACTAAGTTGTACGTCTGTGGAGTGAAGTGCCAGAAACATGTTTTCCCATTGTATTACCAAAGTGGGTACGCAGTTACATCCAGTGGATGCACAAAGGAAAATTTTAGTCATTACACTGATTCTGTGTTTCTGTGCTTCTGCTATATATAGATATTTGAACTGTGTGATCCAGCACTACCTTCTTTAAACAAATCTGGCACAGCTTTAAGTATTATCCATGTAGTCCAGAGGCTTGTTTACATGGCTCTTTTATAGACAGGAAACCTGATGAAGACAAAGCAGATGAAACTCTGAGCTTGCCGTACCCAGTTCTTATTTTCTCAGTTTGAAATAAATCTGCCCCAGAATTTTTTAATATTTGAAAATAATAAGAAAATAATTTTAGGCATTTAAGATATATATTCCATCAAGCTAGTGATCTCTGACCAAAAAACTCTCCCAGCAGTAATGTTCTGATGAATTCCAGTGGCTCCCTGGGGGTTACCAGAGGATTAGCTCATAACAATGCAGACTTACAGTTCTCCTAATATGCCTTGCAACAACTCACTATTGTAGCTTCCAAAGAAACTATAAAGTTGTTCTTTTTGTATCTGATAAAAAACAAGGGCATTGTCAAGCATGATCAATTTTGCATTTATTTATATTGCACGACGTAAGTGATATAGCATGATGAAAATAGTATATATTTAGTTTTGGTTCTGTTGTTTAAAAAAGGAGGCTGTTGAAATCATGCAGTATTGGATTTTAGGGAAAAATTCCTTGTCTTTTTTATCTCAAAGGAAGTGATATATAGAAAATGCTCAAATGAGCTACATTGATGAAAAAAAATATTTGCACAAACTTTAGATGTCTAAAGGCTGGATGTTGAAGTCAGAATTAAACATGTGAGACTCCCTTTATAGCAAATATAAATGAAAATAAGTACTCACAATTAATTTGGTCCATCTGTGTTCATTTTAAGGACATAAATTACTGTATAGAGGTATCTTTTTTTATCTCCACTGGCTTTAACAAGACCTTGGGGTGACTAGCTTAGCCTCAGAAATGAAAGTTTGGGTTTTTTAGTAGGGGAGATGATAAATCCTCCCCTTTGATGAGTTGTCTAGCAGATACCCTGAGAAAGGAGCAGTTTCATAAGCCTCTCTGGGCTCACTTGTTCCTGTTAGTGTAGAGCTGAACTCAACTGAATTCCGTAATGCTGAAGCATTATATCTAATCTCATTGAAAGTTTTTTCTTTTTTTTTTTTTTTGCAGCACTAAAATACTACTTTGAAAATAAAGTTATAGGAGGATGATTTCCTTTATATAGATCTGATCTAATTAACTTCAAATGTCAGGAGCTTATTCTTTCGGAATGGAAAACATGATGTCCAATTTCTTTATAATGAATACCCTGACCGTGCAGCACAAAGGCATTTATGAAGATCTACTTTGTTTTTTAAAAAATCCAGATTTCAATCTTTCTGAGGGGATAACTGCAGAAGGAGATTAATCTCTGGTGTCTCTGGAGTGTCACTAAACCTGAAGAACTACATAGGAACATGTCATTTACTTATTACTCAAAGTTATCAAGAAATACCTCTCTAAATTAGGCAGCAAAATCGAATGAAAAAATAATGTGTAACCACCTTTAATATCCATGATTCTGTCATACATTATCTTGCTTTTTCAATAGAATATGGTTATTCGTAATTAAATGTTTGCTGGCTACTGAATTTATAGTCGCACTTTGCTTTCAATCAAAACTGACAATGCAACAATCCTTGCCATATTCAGGGAACATACAAGCTAGTTGGCCAGATCCTGCCACTTGGTCTTTGCTTTATTGTTCTTTACGTGCCAGTTATGGTCAATCCATTGTGTTTAAATTGTTGGCCATAGCTATCTCCCTCTTTTTCAATTGACAGCACACAGCAGGAGAGAATTTCAAAATGTCTGGCAAGCTCATTATTCCTCATAACTACCGCTGTGCCCAGCTAACTGGAGATGTGGCAGCATAAGACTTAAATGGCTGACTAAACATCATAGAATGCTAAACATCATATTCATTAGCTTTCTTTTCTTTTTTTCACACTTTATTTTCTTTTTTTTTTAATTTATTAAAAACTGCTTTCAGAAGAAGTTTTCAGTCTCTTGAATGAACAGCACATGAAAATATAAGGTTGTTTAAAAGGAAAGTTTAGGTCACAAAATTTTCTTACATAAAAGTTTTTCTGCAGAACGTTACATGCTGTAAGAATATATTCTTACACTGTCAGTTTATTTCTTCCCAAATGCTATATGACATGTAAGATTAAAAAAAGCACCTCTGCATCTAATTTTGCAATAACAGTAAAGACACAACCTCTCCCTATTGCGATTGCTTTATGAAGTGCAATACAGCTGATACATGTCCTACAGGTAAATTCCAAGTTTTATTAGTATTTGTGTCCTGCCCATACACCAAAACTCATTGCATTAACTCATTCTGTTTCTTGTTTGATTAGTTTTTACCATGGAGAGAGCAGACTATACCTAGAAGACATTGGGAATGCACTGCATGTATTTTCTATGGGGTATTTTCTACTGAGTCCAAATCCAGAGACTTTTTGATCATTGGAGATTGCACCCTGCCCCCCTGCCTCAAACTTTGAATATGGGATGCAGGCAAACATGATCAGAAGCTACCAATGTGATCATGGGTTGCCCAGAGAAGCTGTGAATGCTCCATCTCTGGTAGTGTTCAAGGCCAGGCTGAACAGAGCCTGGTTTAGTTAGAGGTGTCCCTGCCCATGGCAGGGTGGTTGGCACTAGATGATAACATTCTTTCCAACTCTAACTATTCCATGATTCTATGATTCTATCATGGAAATCAAAGGTGAATTGGTGGGACCAAGGAATTTTCTGTTGCAACTAGCTTTTGAATACCTTTGTCAGGTAGTCATCTGAAAATGAGCTCTTCAATTAACAGCAGAGAGATCTGAATGGACTAATTCTGGTAATCACGCTTTTGGCACACATCTTCCTGGAAGAGATTTCCTATTGCCTGCCTTATGCCTCAGATTTTTCATACTTTGTGGTTTTACGTGCAATTCTATACATCTAAATTATATTTTGTCCTCTCCAAGATACGTCGCTTCTCTCAGTACAGGAGGAACACTGAGAGCACTGCGTATCTCTAGTTTCTGTTCTATTGAGGGGGTCAGGATTTGCTAGTGCAGGTGATAGTGTTATGTTAGGGTAAATAGAACAAAAATGCATCTCTTGTTTAAGTTCCTTTTGCTGGCTTTTGCTAACTTTGTAAATTCCTAAGCTTGAAGTATGCTCTCAGCAAGTCGGTTAAGAAGACGTTTTTGAAGTAATGTTGGTTTTCCTTTATCCTCATACTTCAGCAGACTTGCTATGAGGTTGTACAGTGATGCCTAGGTGATGCTTTGGCATTTTGAATGACAGAACTTTAACATTTTCATGTTAAAAAATGCTGATGGAGAAATTCCAATAAAATTTATTGCCAACGAAGATACCTACATGATATAGATATAATTTAGGGAACTGGATATTGTGCTTAGAAGTGCTTAGGATACTGAGAAAACAGAACAGTTCTGGGCTTTAAAACAAAACATTACCAAATTCATCTGCTAAAAACCCCACAATACTATTTGTTATCATCACTGCATCTATACAGCTTCTAGTCTTTAACAACTTTTATAAATTAGCTGTGAGTACCTCTGTTGTGTACTTGGCATTATACACTGCTTAAGCTTCTGGTTCTTTACTTATAACTTCTTGTGGCATGGATTTCTCCTTATATTCCACAGCGTATATCTTTCCCCTGTTGGTGCCTCATGGCTTACGCAAAATGAATGTACAAAGTGTCTGCTTAAGATATTGCAGATTTAGAGCTAATTATTTCGGCTGCAAACTGAGTGGTTTTAATTTACCAACAGGTTAAAAATGAATCAGATTTCTTCTGATACTTCTACATGCTTTCTGTCATCTGTGAAGAAAAGAAAATGGGAGAGAAGATATTATTTTGCTACTCAAGAATGTTTATACTAAGTATGTATATATTTCTACAGATTTTAGATGTGCTAAAAATTCTTTGCTGATTTTTTAAATAGCTCTGGTTTAAGAAAATGCATCTGAACTTTGCTCATTATGGTTTTTATTTTACATAAAATATCAAAAATATCTGATGGTAGGTGGTGTGATTGCAGGATGGCCTCTGTGGAAGCAGGCCAGGGACTGATCCATGCTGGACACAGGCAGCTCCAGTCAGCCCTTCAACAGATCTATCACTAGGCATATTCAAGCCTATCCGCAAAGCTAGTGGAGTCTTTGTGAAAACATACTTAAAGGGATGGAAAAAATGCCAGGCAAATAAGAATGAGGAAAACCAGTGAGAAGTAGCAGTATGTACACCAGGGTCAAAGAAGGAGGGGGACAACATGCTCCAGGGCCAGTGCAAAGAGTCCTCTGCAACCTGTAGAAGAGGTCATGGCTGAGCAGATATTTTCCTGCAGCCCATGAGAGAACCATGCTGAAGCAGGTATCTACATTGGATGGAGGAATCCACATTGAAGATATGGATATTTTCCAATGGAAGTGTGGTCCAAGGGGAGCCTGTGCTGGAGCAGGTTTACCCTGAAGGACTGCACATTGCAGCAATGGAAAAGGAAGGAGCCACAGAGAGAAACTGTTGTGCGACAGTGTCCTGGGTTCAGCAGTAGCAGTCATTTTTCTCCTTCTTAGTAGCTGGTGCAGCGCTGTGTTTTTGACTTTCAACCTGGGAACAGTGCTGATAACACTTATGCTTTAGTTGTTCTTAAGTGATGTTTACTCTGACCAAGGACTTTTTGAGCCTCATGCTCTGCCAGGGAGGAGGGGAAGCTGGGAGGAAGCAGAAACAGGACCCCTGACCCAAACTAGCCAAAGAGGTATTCCATCTCACAGCATGTCATGTGCTGTATATAAACTGGGAGCAGTTACCTGGAAGGGCTAGAACACTGCTTGGATTGGGCTGGATATCAGTCGGCGGGTGGTGGGCAGTTGTATTCTCTTCAGTTACTCTTCCCCTTGTCATTATTATTATTGGTGTTGGCAGCAGTGGTCTGTGTTATACTTTAGTTACTAAACTCTTCTTATCTCAACCCGTGGGACTTACATTCTTTCGATTCTCCTCCCCATCTCTCTGGGAGCAGGGGGGAGGAAGCGGGGGAGGAGTGAATGAGGGCTGTGTGGCTGAGTTACCGACTGGGCTTAAACCACAACAGGTAGTAACAGAACACACTTTCCACATCCCAGTCCTTCCTCAGCCCCCTGTGCTTCTTGGAGCAGGAAGGAGTGGAGAAGTCAAGAATAGGAGTGAAGTTGAGCCTAGGAATAAGGAGGGATGGAAGTGTGGAAGGAAGGTGAACTTTTACTTTTGTTTTTTATTTCCAAACATCCAAGTCTGTTTCAGTCGTTAGCAAATTGAATTAGCTTTATGGAAGTCAAGTCTGGTTTTCCTGAGACAGTAAGTGATGTCAGCATTTTTATCTCAACTTGCAAGCTTTTCTCATCTTTTTTATTCCCCCAGTAGAGGGCCTGTGAGAGGAGAATGAGAGAGTAGCTGGGTTGATATCTGGCATCTGGCCTAAGCCAAACCACCATAATTGATGACAGGTTATAAATGTACTTATCACTTTGGTCAAGACAGAAAATCGTAAGCTAATACCAAAGAAAATAATTCATCTTTTAAGATACCAGTTGATCTCATAGATAAGCATACTGACAAAATGAAAGTGTCTCAGTAGAATATACAAGAAAACATTCATTACTTTGAGTAATTCAAGGAGGACATTCAGAATAAGTACTATTATGTGATAGTAAATCCAACTCAGTTGCTAGGCTTTTTCTTTTTCTTACTTTTGTCTTTCTTTGATGACAAAACCTCATTTTGCAGCATAATAAAATTCTTAGTTCAAGCAGTTTTTATAAGAATGCCAAGGATTTAAATTTTAGACAACATTGATTGTTAGGATATGTTTTGCAGAAACTCATTACTTTTAACTTATTCGTGTTCTTTCTCTGATGGAAACTTTAATTGTTCCTTGACTATTTCAGAAAAGGCTCTTCTGAAATTTGTAGTTAAAAATACCTTATGCCTGAATGTAAACCACTGCACAATACTTCCTGATCCCATTGCTGTGTGAATATAAAAAAAAAAACTAAAATACCTGAAATATAATAAGGCCATCCAATGCTATAATTGGATAACAAATTATAAACCTTTTAAAACATACATATATGAATAAAAGAACCCCAAACAACACTATCATTTGGGGAATTAATTAGGAATCAGGCAATACTCAAGCAACTTCCTTACCAATATAAAAAAACAGACAAAAATCCATCTTTCAAAGATTAAGCAAGAAAAAGGATTACTTCTTGATTATCCATTTAAATGTATAACCACCCTCCCTTAGGAATAATAAGATTTTTTTTTAAAAAAAAAACACCTCTATTTAGAGAACAGAAGAATAAGGGTGTTTTTATTTATTTGAAACAGAAATTCAACTCCCTATGGGCTCTGGGGAAAATAAAGAGAAACACCAGAAAATAGACTAAATAAAAGGGCAAGGCCTCTAACTTTAAAAAGATTGTTAGAACTTCCTCCCACATAAACAAAGGCAAAATGAGTGTGATGGTGAAACAAACCTATAATCCTATGACACAGGTCATCTATTCATAAGCCTATGTCAACAATCTTAAACTGTTAACAAGGCAACCTAAAAATTGTTAAATGAAAAAAGTATGACAGCATTTTATTCTTTCCTTATTCCCTGAAATTAGGGAGAGAAAGGGATATAAACCTCCCTGCATTTAATACAGAACACAGACTGGTTCCATTTTTAGCTTCACAATGCTCATAACTACTTATTGCTGCTAAGTGTAACTCAAAAATACCCAAAATTGAGTTTATAAAAAAGCATTGTCAAATACCATGAAAAACTGGAATAATAATATGACCGTATGGTTTTGATGACATGTGCATTGGCTGGTAATACAGCTAAGTCTTCAGCATGAACTGGTAAAATTAATTTGAAAGACAAGTTCAGGGAATTAGGTTGAAATACACTTGAAATATTTTTCATTTAAAGTTGTTCACACTAAATACTGTAAGTGATCTGCTTATTGCCATTCTAACACTATTTTGTTTTCATTTTCTATCCTTTCTTAGGCATAGACTTACCAAACTGAAAAAAACAGAAGTACTACTATTCATACTCCAAACTGTTTGTACAGCTATTTTGATGGTTTGAGTAATGCTGCTGTAACATATGATGTCAGCAAGTACATTTTGATCACTGGTCTTAGCTAAGATTTGAATGTGATGATTGGTCATAATCAAGACTGGTCATTGTCTTTATTGTAGTGTCCTCAACACCCAGTAAGTGACCTCTTTGTGGCTGAAAATCAGTTTTTAAAAGGACTTCAGAAAATTGAAATATAATTTGTTTTTCTTTAGACTTCGGTTTATTTTTAGAGAAAAGAACTCTGCACTCTGCAAACTACAATTGTAATTGTTTAATTTTACTTTATTGTTTTTAGGTGCTCATCAGAAACCAAATCCTTGGTGTTTCAAAAGGATGGGGCCTTTTTTTGAAGTGTCTTTCAAGGTAGCTAGATTAAATTATTAGCTACTGAAAGAAAATTTATTGTATTCTTCAAACTGAGTTTAAAATCCAGAATTTTGTGTTGGGAGCTTAGGTTATATGAGAAGATGGTCAGAAACCTTCAGATGAGATCTAAGGCAGTTAGTGCACTTGGTTGCCAAGAACTGGTTGAGAGGAATATGGAATTCAGGATAGCTCTGTAACAATTCAGGGAGGTTATGGATCAGGGCTGCTAAGAGCTACTCCAGTCATTCAGTTTCCAATCAGTCCCTACTAATTTGACGTATATACCCTGGAGCCCTTTCCTAAAGATAAGTGCTTATGTCCTACCTTTTTTTTTCACACTTCATGTTATAACTTCATTCTCCCTTACCTCCGTCAAGTATTTTAGGGAGCTCTAGTTTTGAATATGCAGATATACATTGAGACTGGAGCCGGGTATGTAGATTGTCATATGTCCTGCTTAGGTGTTAACAACTCCTTTTGAACTTGGAATCTGCCAAATTTTTTTAATAAGCAACAGCTGAAATGCATAAACTAAACTGTCAGAGAAAACTCTTCCTAAATATTTGTGAAACCCAGATTTCACCTGGATGTGTCCGTGCCTGAGTCCTGTGGTTCTGGAGTATGTTGACAGAACATAGATTTTTTTTTAGAACTAAAGCAAACCCTTCGTTTTTAAAATTCAAGATAAATCATAACCGTTAGCTTTAATTTTCTTTTGAAGAATTTTCAGATTACTTTTCAGAAGAAAAGACCTTTTGCTATTTTCCTCTATCTGTACAAAGTATGGATTTTACTACTCCTATTTTAAAACAGAGACCTGATATTGCTCCTGCCTTGTGCTTTTTTCCCCAGGGTAATTTAATTGTTTTCAGATGGTTCACATTCACTAGAGTAATGCATTGGTGACTGAAGCCTCAAAAGTTAAAAAGAAGCTGTTCAGACTATTATATTTTGAAGGGCTGCTAAATAGCTTTAGTACTGAAAACACGTTCTTTCGAATTTTACTGCAGATTAAGAACATCATACCATGTCTTCTGAAGACCAAATGCAATGACATGTCCTTAACTGGTGTCCTATCTTCAAGATATATTAGTAACACTATTCTGCTTCACACTAGCTGAGAATCCAGCTGCTGTTTTCTCATGATCACATAAGATATTCTTATCTGACCAAAACACTTGTCTGATTCCTATTAGAAAACTAATGTGCAGTACATTAAAGACGAACTGGGGCTGGATTATGCTTCAGGTACCTGGAGTTGCCTTTGCTTGCAACTAAAAATTATCTTTACTCATTAACATTGCAAAGAGCGTGGATCTGTCATGTTTTTTTACCTAGTTACTTCAAAGTTAGTATTGTAAAAGCGGATATTGCAGCAGCGCAGATATCAGAATATGAAAATCAGTAGAGAGCATCTCATGATTTCTTTCCCACAAATCTGTTTTAAGACAATACCTATTAATTAGGTAATCCAAGATGCTAAGAGCTATTGGTTCTGCAACTGATTTGTCATTTAAATGAAAATTTCATTTCCTCAAAATTTTGATGTACTCACTGTCCTGGGTTAAGCAGCAGCAGACATTTTTCTCCTTCTTAGTAGCTGGTGCAGAGCTAAACATGCCAACTGTATCCCAAGTTTATGTTTACATCTGTATTGCTTTGAAAAAGTATTAGTTTCAGTTCTCGAAGGCCCATTTGTAGGTGTATGCTATAGGGTACACCTTATGTTAGAAATTATTTCCTTGCCTAATCCTCAAAAAGAGTATAAAATTACTTAAAAATTAGTGACCTTAATTTTGCCCCTCCAATTGCATTCTCTATGACATTTTAGTCTGGAACTACATTTATATCCTCTTTTTGATTTTAAGTTTTTTTGCTACATAATATTTTAAGTTTAATCAAAAGTCAACTTAGAAAGGCCACTCTGCCTAAGGGATATTTTTCCATTAAGTTTTTGACATACTGGTGGCCTTGAGGGATTATTGGGTTTGAAGAAATATTAACAGCTGGAAATTTGCATTTTAATACAGTTCTCCTCAACTACTCAAGCAATTTTATTTTTAAGACCTGTGACAGGCTTCAAAGCCTTAGTTCTAAAGCAATCTTACCAAGTGGTAGCTAACATAATTTTACTACAAATGATTAAGTTTCCTAATAGGTTTCCCTTTACAAAATCTTGTTTGAGGTGTCTGTGAAATCAAAACCAAAACTTTGTGATTTGTACTAGAAGTAGCATTGCTAATTTGACTGAACTAGGGGGAACTGAAAAAAAGAACTTTTCTCAAAATTTGCAAACCCAAAGGAAAAACAAAGTGAAAACTAAACAGAAGCAGTGTTTAGGCAGAGAAGAGATTCAGAGCAGCACTGTGGAGAAGGACTTGGGTGCACTGATTGGTGAGAAAATGAACATGAGCTGGCAGTGTGTGTTTGCAGCCCAGAAAGCCAACTGTATCTTGGGCTGCATCAAAAGGAGTGTGGCCAGCAGGTCAAAGGAGGTGATCCTGATCTTTATTCTGCTCTCATGAGACCTCACTTGGAGTAATGTGTGCAATTCTGATGTCTTCAACATAAAAAGGACATGGAACTGTTGGAACAAGTCCAAATGAGGGCCACGAGGATGATCAGGGGACTGGAGCACCTCCCGTATGAAGACAGGCTGAGAAAGTTGGGGTTGTTCAGCCTGGAGAAGAGAAGGCTGCGTGGGGGTCTCCTAGGAGCCTTCCAATATCTGAAGGGGGCCTATAAGGATGCAGGGGAGGGACTCTACATGAGGGACTGTAATGATAGAACAAAGGGCAACAGGTTCAAACTTAAACTGGGGAAGCTGAGATTGGATATAAGGAGGAAGTTCTTGACTATGTGAGTGGTGAGGCACTGGAATGGGCTGCGCAGGGAAGTTGTGAATGCTCCATCACTGGCAGTGTTCAAGGTCAGTCTGGACATAGCCTAGGGTGGCATGGTTTAGTGAGAGGTATCCCTGCCCATGTCAGTGGGGTTGGAGCTAGATGGTCTTAATGCCCTTTCCAACCCTAACTATTCTATGATGCTATGATTCTATGAAACATCGCAGTGGTAACATAATTATTTTCCCTAAATCTAAGGAGGATAAGAACAAGTGTAAATTGGTATTCTTGATGAGTTCGTTAGAATAACCAAATAGGTAGAATGAACATCTGTGGGTTTTACTGATATCTGAGGCTTTTATGTGATTCAGGTGTAGGAGGAGGTAGTGCAGTAAAATTGGAACAGTCTGCACATTATGGAACTGTTGATAACACCACTATTCATGCAGGTCTGCCCTAGCTGCTGTTGACTTCATGAATTTTTTGTCAACCCAACAAAGAACTTATGGATCAATGTCAGTTTTAAAAACCATTTGGACTGAGTTAATTTTTCCTGACATGTTAGCATTGCTGATTGAAATTAAACACATTTAGTTCAATCAAATAATCATACATTAATGTATGAAAGATTTGTTTTGACAATGAAAGTATAGCTAAAACTTTAAATTTTAGAATATAGTTAAATGACAACTGCCTGCAGTTGCAGAATGGAGAAAAAAAGGCCACAATGGGAAAAAAAATAACCTGACAAAGCTTTCAGTAAATCTTCAGGTGTAGGGCAACCACTGTCATCACTGAACTTATTTAAAAGGAAATTTTTCTTTCAGAAAAAAAAAGGTATGTAAAACTGATCAAGAGCTTACCTTGACTTCTGAGAGCTTTTCCGTTGATCTTTGCAGATCTCAAATTGGATCTGAAATTTATTATTAGAAAGTAAAGTATTTTAAACAGAGAAAGTAATATTTCTGCTTATTTTACTGCTTTCCACGGTGAGAAAGTTGTTTATTCATAACTGTGTGGATAACACAGTCATATTCTCATTGTAACTGAGAGTTTCATTGCAACTGAGAGTCTATCAACTGGTTGTTCTGTTGTTCAGTAGCTCGCATATAAGCATGGAAGAGTTTCACTGAATATTACTATGGAAATTCTACTGAACAATTTGGAAAAAAAAAGGCCTAAACCAGACTATATTTCCAAACCAGGGATCCAAGAGTCAGCCAAATTTTGAACTTAGTTTCAAAATAGTTAGAGTTTTAATGCATGCATTTTTTATGGGTTTGCCTTTTGGTTTCTGAATTTTAACTTCCCATTCCTACCATGAAACACTTAACATTGTTTACTCTGGACAACTCTCAAAACTGCCAAATAAGTTCTGGATTCAAAGAGCCTAAAGTAAATCTGAATTCAACCCTCATATGTGCCCATACCCTCAAACCAGCATTCAGTTTCTTATTCTGCCCCAGACCTCAACTTCGATTTTCTCATTGCCTCTTCCACACTAAAAAGTCTGCATGGCTTTCTATCAAGGGTGTGCAAGCCTACACATTAATGTTGCAATGACTGTATCTTGCCAGTCTCCTGGTTCCCATCTTCTAATTCATATATTGGCTGAATGTCTGAAGTGAAGAAACAAATATGGAAGCAAGCTTTAGAAGGGTTAAGATGCTTTTAACACTATTAGTCCCGTATAACAATATTGCCTGGTAAAAACAAAGGGACATTTACTTTACAGCCTGCCTCAGATCCTGGCTGGGATTGGATGGGCAAGGAATACTGTAGAAACAATATGGGTTAATCTATTCAGCATGTCTTTTCTGTTAGATATCCTGAAAAGCTGCTTTCTTGTGGGAGCGTTCCTGTCAGTTAAGGGACATGTGAGCAATCCAGGTTTTGACTTAGCTTCACTCAAGTAGTGAGCAAGAGGCTTTGTGAGGCCTTGCAGGCCAAGAAGAGGGTAATCAGGAAAGGCTCAAGGACGAGTATGTGTTGCCAGGAAGAGAAGTCAGCTGGCAAGGTCTCCAAGCAGGATGTCACGGAACAATGGCTGCTGATCAAAGCCAACTGCAAAGTTGCAACATGAGAAAGCTTTTGTTTGCCCAGCGCTATGATCATTTCATGGACACTTGAACTTATAGCCAATCATTAACCTGTTGCTAGTTTCTGTTTGTGTGAAGTTGATTAATCGAGTGTTATCAATTGTTTTATCACTCTGAAATTTCTCTATGAAAGGCACGCTTGCACACAATAAATTGTTCAGCGTTTGATCACATTGATCGTTGTTGCGTTGTTCCATATCCTCCGCACTTTCTGACTAAACAAAGAGTCCTGTTTCTTTTATACATATGTTTCTATGTCAACGCCATTTTTTTTCAAAAAGTAGCAGCTAAAACTGTGATGAAATTGGTTTATTTTTAGGTTCCAATAACATATTTTCTATTCCATAAGCTAATTTTGAACTGTTAAATTTTAGGAACTACAGGAAGTGTTTCTTTCATTTGATTTTAGCTGAATTTTCTCCTCTCAATCCATTTTCATTTCAAGCTGAACTTCGCAATCATTATTTAGAGAAACATCAGAAAAAAAAAAACACCCTCTTAATTATACAATCAAAAATTGTTATGAAATACATGCGGAGGTGAGAAATTTTAGGATATTTAACAATCTTTCACCAACTTAAAGAAAAAAAAATCTAAATAGGCAGAGGTGAATCCATTTGATGCAATGACTTATGAAATACTGTTTAAAATGAAACATGATTGTTTACACGTTCCTGATCTCAGTAAAATCATAGAATCATGGAATCATAGAATAGTTATGGTTGGAAAGGACCTTAAGTTTGTCTAGTTCCAACCCCCCTGCCAAGGGCAGGAGCACCTCACACTAAACCATGCCACCCAAGGCTATGTCCAATCTAGCCTTGAACACCACCATCGATAGAGCATTCACAACTTCTTTCTGCAAATCATTCCAGTGCCTCACCACTCACATAGTCAAGAACTTCCTCCTTATATCCAATCTAAACTTTCCCTGTTTAAGTTTGAACCTGTTATCCCTTGTCCTATCACTACAGTCCCTCATGAAGAGTCCCTCCCCTGCATCCTTATAGGCCCCTTCAGATATTGGAAGGCTCCTAGGAGACCCCCATGCAGCCTTCTCTTCTCCAGGCTGAACAACCCCAACTTTCTCAGCCTATTTTCATACGGGAGGTGCTCCAGTCCCCTGATCATCCTCGTGGTGCTCCTCTGGGCTTGTTCCAATGGTTTCATGTACATTTTTATGTTGAGAACACCAGAATTGCACACAACACTCCAAGTGAGGTCTCACAAGAGCAGAGTAGAGAGCAGGATCATCTCCTTTGACCTGCTGGCCACACTCCTTTTGATGCAGCCCAAGATATAGTTGGCTTTCTGGCCTGTGAGCACGCACTTCAGCTGGCTCATGTTCATTTTCTCACCAATCAGTACCCCCAAGTCCTTCTCTGAGGGACTACTCTGAATTTCTTCTCTGCCCAACCTGTAGCTGTGTCTGGAATTCCTCCGACCCAGGTGGAGGACTTTGCACTTGTCATGGTTGAACTTTATAAGGCTGGCATCAGCCCACCTCATAAGCTTGTCAAGGTCCCTCTGAATGGAATTCCTTCCCTCCAGTGTATCAACCAAACCACACAGCTTTGTGCCATTGACAATTTTGCTGAGAGTGCACTCAATCCTACTGTCCATGTTACAAAGATATTGAAAAAGGCTGGTCCCAACACTGATCCCTGAGGGACCACTCGTTACTGGTCTCCAGCTGGACATTGAGCCATTGAGCACAACTCTTTGCGTGAGGCCATCCAGCCAGTTCTTTTTTCCACCAAGTGGTCCATCCATCAAACTGATGCCTCTCCCATTTAGAGACAAGGATGTCCTTTAAGATGGTGTCAAACACTTTGCACAGATCCAGGTAGATAGAAGGCCACCAGATTGGTCAGGCAGGATTTCCTTAGTGAAGCCATGCTGGCTGCCACCAGCCACCTTTTGGTTTTTCATGTGCCTTAGCATGACTTCCAGGAGAATCTACTTCAAGACTCTGCCAGGCACAGAGGTGAGACTGACTGGTCTGTAGTTCCCTAGGTCTTCTATTTTCCCCTTTTTGAAAATGGGATTTATATTTCCCTTTTTCCAGTCATTGGGAACTTCACCAGACTGCCATGATTTTTCAAATATGACGGAAAGTGGCTTAGGAACTTCATTCACCAGCTCCTTTGGGACCTGTGGATGGATTTCATCAGATCCCATGGACTTGTGCACATTCAGCTTCTTAAAAACGTCCTCATTGATGTAACCTGAGTTTGTATGTGGGGACTGCAGTTATATACATATCTCTTTGGTATAATTCCAAAAAATAAGTAAGTTTCTGTGTACCAATGCCTGAATACATCACCAACCCCAAAAAATTCCTTTTAAACTGATAATTATGACAAAATACATTTTTGTTAGATTTGGGAAGATCTGTATGTTGATTTAAACACCTCAGGCAAATAAGATACACACATAAAAATATGATTACAGTAGAGGCTCTAACTTTATTAGCTTAATTAACATAATGATAACTTGGGGAAAGTAAAACATCTATTTCGCCCAATATCACTGCTTACCAGGAGTGCTTCAGAGTGCTTTGACTTAGGATATATCAGTCAAACTAATAACAAACAAGCTAACTTAATTTCCATTCTTCAGCAGCTGACAGCCAAACCCTTTCCTATTTACTTCTTGTGTCAAATATCAAGTTGGAAGGTACTTCAGCCTGTGTTTAAAACTTTCCCATATATCACACAGGTTGATCACTAACTTGGGAAACACCTGAGACTATATGAAAATTTTGGACTTGTATCCTGAACTTTAAGGTCTCATATTTCAAATCGGAAAAATATATAAGACAAGCATTCTAAACCAGTTGCCATGATAAACTACTTTAAGCCGGCTACGTTTCTTCTGTGTGTAAAACATAAGAAAATTTACATTGCAGAAAAATAATTTCTAGATGCAATAGAGGACAAACAATACACAGGACAACACAGTCACAAAACTGAGGAATCAAAGACTTGCTGTAGCCTAGAAATGCAGAAAGAAGTAGAAACCAGATTAATTTGCTTAGTAAAACCTGAAAGTGAATAGTAACATTGAGCCCATGTAATGGTCTAGGTTGTAGATGCAGAAAAAGTGAGGTCATGACTGATTTTACTTTTGTCTAATAAGCCGTAGTTGAAGCATCTTTTATCACCAACTCTAGGCTTTTTTGTGTTGACGATATTCTTATTAAAGAAGGCTTTTATAATGTACTATGACAAATTTTATTGGTCTGAAAACCCCAGTAATTAAGTAACAGAGCATATAAAAATTGTACTAGAAAATGAGAGGTCTTCAGTAGAACATGTTGAGGCATTGGAAGGGAATACTTCAGAGGAATGTGACTAGTTTTGATTGGTTGGTTAGTTTTAGTTTTGTTTATTTACCAACAGATAACCATGCACTGGCAGTAGGAAAAAGCAGACCTCATGTCTCTGTTGAGATTATTTCTGAAAGTAGGACTTGAGCTGTCAGCTCTTCTGTATCAGGGAAACAACACTTACCTACTACATCTCATGAGGAGAGGCTCTATTTTTTCCAAAAAGCCTTTCAGAAGTCTTGGATTTGACCTGATGTGGAATCACCATGGGCTAAGATAATAATTTCCTACCCAGTTATTCAAAATGTATTGTTTAGATGTAACTGTCTTTTTTCTTTAGATGCAAAGATTTAACAGGAAATTTAATAGGAAAAAAAGAAATAACAGGAAATTTAGTGTGAGGTGTCCTTGCTCATGGCAGGGTGGTTGGAACTACATAATCTTCAGGTCCTTTCGAACCCTAACCATTTTAACTTTCTATGATTCTATGATCCTTGCTCTAGGCTTGTGTGGCAAGGTTTTGGTAATAGCAGGCCTACAGTCATGGTTTCTGTGAGAAGCTGCTAGAAACTTCTATATCTGATTTAATCTGTGCCAGCTATGAGAATATGTGAGTGAAGTAACTGTGCTAATACCAAGGTCATTGAAGAAGGATGGAGGAGGAGGTGATTCAGACACCAGAACAGAGATTTCATTGCAGCCAATGGTGCAGACCATGGTGAGGTAGGCTGTCCTTCCTGCAACTCATGGAGGTCCATGATGGAAGCAGATATCCATCTGCAGCCAATGGAGGTTAGCAATGGAGCAGTTATCCACCTGCAGCCCATAGAGGCTAACAGCAGAGCAGATACCCATCTTCAGCCTGTCGAGGACTTCATGCTGGAACAAGGGGATGCCCAAAAGAGGCTATAGCTCTGTGGGAAGTCTGTGCTGCAGCAGGCTCCTATCAGGAACTCTGGCCCACAGAGAGAGGAGTCTGCACTGAAACAGGTTTGCTGCAGGACTTATGACCCTGTGGGGGACCCACACTGGAGTCATTAATGAAAAACTGCAGTTTGTATGAAGGACTCACATTGGAGAAGTTCATGGAGGACTGTCTCCATGAGAAGAACCCCAGGCTGGAACAGGGGAAGAGTGTGAGGAGTCCTCTCCAAATGAGGAAGGACTGGCAGACATAATGTGTGATCAATTTATTAACATCCATTCTTCATCTTCCTGTGCTGCTAAGCAGGGAAGGAGAAAGAGAAGTGAGCCAAGGAAGAAGGGAGGGGTGGGGAAATATATTTCAAGATTTGCTTTCATTTCTCATTTCCCTCATTATCCTTCAGGACCTGTGGATATATTTCATCAGGTCACATGGACTTGTGCATGTTCATCTTCTTAAGATGGTCTCGAACAAATCCTTTCCTACAGTGTGCCTAAGGTCTTCATTCTCACAGTCTATGCATCTGCCTTCCAAGACTTGGATAGTGTTGTTGGAGCATTTGCCAGTGAAGACAGAGGTAAAGAAATTATTGAGAACCTCAGCCTTCTTCAAATCCGGGGTAGCTTCTTCCAGTAGCTTACAGAGAGGTTCCAAGTTGTCCCTAGTCTGTCTTTTATTTACATTGTACCTATAGAATTCCTTCCTGTCATCCTTCATCCCTAGCCAAGTTTAATTCTAAGTGGGCCTTAGCTTTCCTAATCTGGTCCCTAGCTTCTTGGACAACATCCCTATATTCTTCCCATGCCACTTTTCCTTGTTTCCACCTTTTTAAGTCTCTTCTTATCTATCCAAGGAGGTCACTTGGCTCTCCTGCAGCACTTTCTTCTAGTCCAGACACAGTACTCCTGAGCTTGTAGCAGGTGATCCTTGAATATCAACCAACAGTGTTGGGCCCCCCTGCCCTCTAGGGCTATATCCCATGGAACCTTATTGAGCAGGCTCCTGAAGAGGCCGAAGTCTGCTTTCTTGAAGTCCAGGGCAGTGAGCTTGCTGCATGCTCTTCTCACTGTCCTGAACATCTCAAACTCAACCATCTCATGATCGTTACAACCAAGGTTATTCTGGAGTGTTATACTTCCTACCAGCCCCTCCCTGTTGGTTATCATGAGGTCAAGCATGGCACCTCTCCGTGTTGGCTCCTCTATTACTTGCAGAAGGAAGTTGTCTTCCACACAATCGATGAGCCTTCTGGATTGTCTATGCTGGGGTGTACAATCCCTTCAACAGATATCAGAATGTTGAAGTCCTCCATGAGGACAAAGGCTGGATGTTCTTATCTGTCTATAGAGTGCTTAATCAGACTCATTTCCCCGAGTTAAGTCTGTTTTGCCCATGACAGTAATTGGTGAGTGATCTCTCCCTGCCTTTTTCTTGACCTGTTAGCCTTTTCTTAGGTTTCTTTCCCTTGTTCACCTGAGGAGGGAGAGTGATAATGTGACTGGCATTCAGCCGTGGTTAACCTGTCATAATTCTACACTGGAGTCATCTAGCCCATCTACAAAGTAATGGTTATACATTTTCTGAAGAAGTTTAAAAAAAATTTTGCCTTCTAAAGTAGGAGTAATTTTCCTAACCTCTCTTCTTTGTCTTCGGTTTTCTTGTCCAATGTTTAGTATAATTTACCTACTTGCTTTATAACGGAAAAGAATAATTCAGTTCAGATAATTTTTAAGATTTGTCCAGCTTTTTATGCCTTGTAATTGAGGACAATGTAGCTTTTAAGTATGATGTAAAAAGAGTATTTTTCCATAAATGATGAAGTCTTTGTTAATTTAGGTAAGTAAGCAAGCCATTTTCTTACTATAAGTTTTTGCCACAGTTTTTAGAGTGTCAGGCTGGAGACCTTAGACAATAGCATCATCAAAAATACCACTATCTTCAGTCTCCTCATTGTCTCAGTGTATAAAATGCAATTGTATTTTCACTGGATATCAGTAGTTGAGCCTTTACATTAATATAATGAAAGTAAAATATAATTACAGATATTGAAATTAATCCTGCTGAGGAAAAACTATTCTCAACTCCTGGGCACTGCACAAGAGTTACCCTAAATATGCCAAACTTTAATTTCTTTATTTGTGAAGTTATTTCTCCAATGTTTTCTTTGTTTTAAAACACAATACTTATTTGAAGACATATCTGTGATTCATGCAAGACAAATAAAAGTCTGATAATTTACAGTTCCTTTTCAACCTGCTTAGTTTGACTCTGGGTAAATG
This sequence comes from Forpus xanthops, assembly GCA_032466535.1. Taxonomy (NCBI): domain Eukaryota; kingdom Metazoa; phylum Chordata; class Aves; order Psittaciformes; family Psittacidae; genus Forpus; species Forpus xanthops. The sequence continues at coordinate 11,546 of JASSUY010018860.1, read as the reverse complement.
ATAATGCTGTTCAGTAAATAGTTTTGCAGCCCTGGAGAGAAGGACTTGGAGGACGTTGGTCAATGAGAAAATGAACATGAGCTTGCAGTGTGCGCTTGCAGGTTAGAAAGCCAACCGTATCCTGGGCTGCATCAGAAGGAGTGTGACCAGAAGGTCGAGGGAGGTGATCTTGCTCCTCTACTCTATTCTCGTGAGACCTCACTTGGAGTATTGTGTGCAGTTCTGGTGTTCTCAACATAAAAAGGGCATGAAAATGTTGGAACAAGTCCAAAGGAGGGCCATGAGGATGATCAAGGAACTGGAGCACCTCCCGTATGAAGATAGGCTGAGAAAGTTGGGGTTGTTCAGGCTGGAGAAGAGAAGGCTGCATGGAGACCTCATAGCAGCCTTCCAGTATCTGAAGGGGGGCTATAGGGATGCTGGGGAGGGTCTCTTCATGAGGGACTGTACTGATAGGACAAGGGGTAATGGGTTCAAAATTAAACAGAGAAGTTGAGATTGGATACAAGGAAAAAATTCCTTACTGTGAGGGTGGTGAGTCACTGGAATGGGCTGCACAGGGAAGCTGTGAATGCTCCATTGATGGTGGTGTTCAAGGCTGGGTTGGACATAGCCTTGGGTGGCATGGTTTAGTGAGAGGTGTCCCTGCCCCTGGCATTGGGTTTGGAACTACATGATCTTAAGGTCCTTTCCAGTCCTAACTCTTCTATGGTTCTATGATTGTGTAAAGTGAAAGATGTGAAATTATCCAGAAATTTTACTAGAGATCTATGACATCACTAAGTTAGTTCTGACAATCACAAGTGAGAGTGATCGAGAAAGTGATTGACAGCATCTGATGCTTTACTTTATGACTATGATGGACAAAAATAATAATAGTTATGCTTTTCTTTCCAGGGATTTTAATAGAATTATTCCCTGTGAAAGGAATCCAATCCAAAACAAATTTACATTTTTGATTTTCAACATCTCATAATGCAGATTTTAAAAATACCCAAAGGAGTTGGAAGTACAAATTCTGAAAACTCAGCACTTATTCTTCTCAAATATTTCAGTTGCTTATAAAATGTCTGTAATTCCCTTGGTGAGAAGGAAGAAGAAATGGACTTCCTACCATTGTCCATAAATAATTATTAGACATTAGCAATCCTTACATGTGATTAAAAGTTGTCTACTTTACAGACTGTGCTTATAATTAAATAGTACATATTGTGGATGCTCGCTCATAGAAAAAAAGGAAGTATGTTATTTTTTGATGAACATGTTGTTTTCTTATATTATTATGCACATATATATTTTATTACGAACAATATTAAAATGCATTATAGGAAAGAACGCAGGTGGAAAAAGAGGTATCTTCAGTAGGCGGTTGTAAGACATTCTGTGAATAAAAGAAGGTGCATAATTTGCTGCAGCCTCAGGGTAGCTATAAATTATATTCAGACAAATCACTATTTGTTCTCTTATTGCAGTGAAGAATTCTCCTAGCAACTACAGTCTCATATTGTATCTGTTAATTAATATACAGAACATGCTTTCTTAAAAGAATATACACAAATAGATGACAAAGATCTTTATGCTTTCTGGCAAAATCCACAAGGTAAAATGATTACTTTGCAGTTGAAAGAAGAAAGAAATCTTAGTTGCTCTAGACTATTTAGATGAAAGAGTACAAAAGTGAGATGTAACATGTATCAAGAAAACAAAGCAAGAAAAGTGTTAAAATAGCAATAGGGGAGAAAACATAAACTAAATATTTCCAGGTAAGAATTAAAATTTAAAACAATGGAATGAAAGAAGTAGTAATAAAGCCTGAAATAAATTACTTGAATCTTTATATAGAAAAACAAAACAAAACAAAACAAACCCACAAAAGAGAAAACAAACCAGTACCAGCTAGTGATACTGCATGCCTTTGTAAAGGAAATTGGTATGATGAAGAAATTAGATATTTTTGTTATGGGACTTCTGACTTGGAATGGAAAAATTCATACATCAACACTTGAAGTGTTAAAACCAGAAGCTACTATATTCATGAGGGACTTAACAATAACCATCTTGAAACCCATTAGTTAATGAAGACAGTAAAGTCTGAAAGTAGTTCCTAGAATACAGAGAAGACAGCTTTATGATCCGGAAAGCAGAAAATCAATCCAGAGGAGAAACTGTCCTGGATCAACTTCTTCAATAGGGAGGAACCAATTGAGAATGTGAGTGCAATACAGAGCTACTTCCATTACTCACCATATGTATATGATTGTAAAAAAGTAAATCCTGTTGAATGAAGAAACATGGCACAGCAGAGAAAGAATATGAGACTGACTAGAATATGTTTGTGCCAGACTGTTAACCTTGCCTTCTAGTCCTGGGGAAAACAAAGTGTACGAGTTCTAGGAATATGCAGAAGGTTGTGCTGCACAGCAATGATGCTTGACACACCACTGATGAACCAGTACTAGAGGTTACCAGTTATCCAGTGAGTTCTTTCTATCCTGAAGTTTGCAGCATTGCGTCCCTATGGTGAAGTTAGTTGGCAGCGAGTTAAATGGAAGAATAGGCACAGAAGAATGGAGCATAATTCAAGATGATTTATCTGATTTTGTAATTTAAGCTAACTTGTTTTAAAATAACACAGGACCATAGCACCATAGAATAGTTATGGTTGGAAATGACCTTAAGATCATCTAGTTCCAACCCCCCTGGCAGGGGCAGGGACACCTCACTCTAAACCATGCCACCCAAGGCTATGTCCAACCTGGCCTTGAACACTGCCAGGGATGGAGCACTCACAGCTTCCTTGGTCAACCTATTCCAGTGCCTCACCACCCTTAAAGAACTTCTTCCTCATATCCAGTCTAAACTTCCCTTTTTTAAGTTTGAACCCGTTACCCCTTGTCCTATCACTACAGTCCCTAATGATGAGTCCCTCCCCAGCATCCTTATAAGCCCTTCAGATACTACAAATACATACTTGCAAGGAGCTATGAAATGTCATAAAAATGTTTTCTGCTGTTGCTTAACCCTCAGGAGGGTGTAGATGGGAACAGAATGACATAAGAGAATCTGCAGCAGTCAAGCTCCTTTTGAGTAGTGCTTTCTCCAAGAAGATCTCTAGTACTTTTTTGTAGTTCACTGATTATTTGATTGGCTAGTCTCTATCCTACCCTGTCTTTTTCATTTGCACAAAACTCAGCAGTATCAGATAGGACAATGAAGTTCTAGGGCCTGTTTATAACCTTGCATTACCAACAATTAAGATAATAACAACGACATTAGATGAAGTGAAAATTCTCCAAATGAAGATCTAAAGTAGTCTGTCTAATGTATTTGTGGAGGATGACAGCCTAGCTGTGAAAAGCATGAAGATATAGTCTTGGAGTCTTTTCATTCATTCAGTGTAACTCTTGTGCTCTCACCAATAGCAGAGATAGTTCTCATCTGCTGCTGATCTATGGAGATAATCAGTTCAGGCAGGAAGGAGACAGTGAATTCAGTGATTCAAGAGAGAGTAAAGATCTAGTTGTGAACTCAAGAGATAAATTAACTTCTCAATTTAATTTTTTAACTGATCCTCATAAGAAAGTTCAATTTGGGAGGAGCTCATACCATCTGTAGTCTAAGCTCCAGCTTAAAAGGGAATCATCTATGAGGACAGACCTGCTTGCTTAGGGTCAGGTCAGGTCTTAAAACCTCCAGGGACATTAACTGCACAGCCTTTCTTAAAAAAAAAAAAAAACAGCTGGACTGACCTTATGGTGAGAAAGTTTATCAGTGTGTCCTTGTTGAACTCTACCTGTTTCAAATTTTGCCAGTTCTGATTTCAGCCACTATGTTCTGCTATGAAAAGCATGTCTCTGCCTTCTTGGTTATTTCTCTGTAGGCCCTGACAGGCTGCTTTTAGGTCCTTTCAATCTATCTGTTCTCTAGGATGAACATATGCCCTTTCCTTAGTTTCTTCTCACAAGACAAGTGTTGTAGTCCTTGACCATCTTGGTAGCTGTCCTACGAACTTGCTCCAGCATATCAGTCTCTTGCACTGGGGGGAACAAAACTGGACACAGCATCCAGATGTGGTGCAACAAAAGCTGAGTAGAGGGAAATAAGCATTCCTCTTGAGCTACCAGCTGTTTTGCAATGGGTCATTGTGGGCTCCCACTCAGCCCACTGTAAGCCACTCCAGGTCCTTCAGTAGAGCTGCCCTCCAGTGAGTAGCCTTACAAGGTGGTCCTGCTTCTCATGCGTTTCTCTCTGACGAATTTCATGATGACCTTGTGACCCATTCCTCCATCTTGTACAAGTTCCTTTGGATGGCAGCCCTGCCCTCAAACATGTTGACTATCTCCTCCAATTTGGTGTCATCTGCAAGCCTAGCATCAGTTTTTCTCTTCCTGCAATCTTCTTTTGAGTAAATTCATTCAGGGAAGGGCTGTCTCTTGCATGACGTTGTGTGAGTGGCCTGGCTAAAGGATCTTAGACAACCATCTTCTCAGAAACCTCAGGGCTTTTCTGTTATATAAAGAATGACTGTATCTGTTGGAGCACCTATCACCTGCTTGTGTACTTAAATCCCTGATAGAAAACTCTGTGGACAAATTATGGGAGAGTTATGCTGCACTTCAGTTCGCAGCCCCAGCAGTGATATGAAACACTGTGCACCTGGACTAAGGAAAGAATGCAAATTTTGAGGAATGAGATACAGTGAAATATTAAGAACAGATATTATTTATTGCAGCTTTGCAACAGAAAATTTCCATAAATTCTATCATGGGTTTTTATTTTTAATAATCTTCAATAATTTTCTGAACATTAAGGCCATGCTGCCTTCTTATTTGAATAATTTCTTTTTTATTACCCATAACCCATGATGTTTTAACCCTGTCAAAAATCTGACCTCATTATTCAGCTGGTTTGACTAGCTAATTTGGAAGAGCAAATCTGTCTGAAAAAAAGTGAAAAAAACCCAGCCATTTTTCACATTTTGCCTCAAGCATGTAACTATGAATGATTCATAGCACTTCTTGGTCTGTGACAGATTCATTATTAAAAGTTTATTTAATTATCAATACTGTGTTCTACTCTATTAAGAAAATCATGTTTTATATTGACTACTATTTGTGAATGAAGTTATCAGTGTCATTCAATCCACTTTGAATCCTCAGCATCTGTTTCATTAAGCTGATAGTGTTTGTTATCGGCATGTTTAATGCGATATATTTTCCAAGAGCATATTGGCAGTTTCTCTATGTGTTAAGAGAACTCTCTGGTGTAAGATATTACATATGATACTGTGTGTTCTGTTTGTTGTTGTCTGGTTGTTTGGGGTATTTTTTAATATTGAATCCACTGAGAGATTGTACTGCAGTGCCCACTTCAGTAGTGTTAGATTAATTTATTTCACTGCTATTTTCATTGCAAATGTGTAACAAGGAACACAATGATCTCTGCATGTAAATTATATCTAGATGTACATAATAAAGGGATATATTATATGCTGTTAATGTCAGTTGTTTCCAGTTTGACTAAATACATTAAAAACATATTATGATATTATGGATATCATGCAAACACCAACATTAACATATTTTAATGTATGCATCTATTTTTTCTTCATTCCATTTCAGATGAATATCCATTACCATTATCAATGTTTTATCTTCTTTTTTTTTTTTTTGTCTTGGAAATTGAATTGTACAATAGAGAGGGTAGGTAATGTTTAATAGAAAAATTAGAAATACTTTGGAATATTCTATTCCAAAATAGAAAATACTTAATTTTTTTTTCTATATGAGATTGTTTTCATGCTCAAGTGATACTTTCTGCTTATTTTCATTAGTCTCAATATTTTTTATACTGGAAAATTCCTGGGTGAATAATTCCCTTTTTCTAAACTGAGGTTCCAAATTTAATCCAGAAGCTTTCTTTAAAAACATGCGGTACAACTACAAAAGAATGTCTTGATTTTTTTTTGCATTGTTTTCTTTTAGTAGTCTGCAAAAGATTGTTCTAGTAACTGGCAATAATGCAAGTTGCTTAATTTTCTGTGCATAAGTAAGTCTTATGATGAATCAAGTAACTGCCTTTAAAGTGTTAAGCCATTGTTACAAATTAATATGAGATTAATATGTTAATAAGCAGTTAGAAACGCATACAACTTTCTTGATCACTTCAGCCTAACTCATTAAAAAAAAAAAAAAACAGTTCTTACAAGATCTGTTGTTATTTTTGGCTGCTCCCTGAACTTTCATCTTTCATTCTCTGGTTCTACTAAAGGAGGCAAATATCACTAGAAGATATATTTTCTTCATTAGAATCTTCAAAAATCTCTGGTTTAAGATACCTACCCAACCTGAGCAGATGAGGCAACTCTTCTGCTTGATGAATTGTTTACTATATCCCTGACCAGACATGATAAGAAAAATTATCGTGTAGAAATTAACTGCTTTGTGAGACTGTAGCAGTATGAGAGATACTTTCAGAAATAAGAAGAAAGATTCTTTGGATCTAAATACAATAGTAAATCAAAATTAATGACAATCAAGCCACAATAGCAAATAGCATAGAAAAATGGAATAATAATACTTGGGAACTTGATTCCAGGTCTTCTATAAGCTACATGAATAGTATAATTCAAGGGTTTTCACACAATCCTTCTTCTGGCATTGCAGTAGTGACTATTTATAGACCAGTCTTTCATCTCTCAACTAAAACTTTTGATGAATTTGCATTCTAGCTATTATTCAGACCAAAAGGTGTCAGTTTGGCATCTCCAGACAGTCTTCTGTAAAAATGTGTTGGTGTGCATGAAAAGGATCCTAAATTATCATACATTTTCAAAATATTATGTAATCAAGCAGTTAAGGATTTAATCATAAAACAAAGCATCACACTAGCTAGCAACTTTAATGTGTGCATTTTCCAATTACTCAATGTCTTAATACCATATACAAACTTAAAGAAGAAAATAGAAGCCAAACAAGTTCTTAAAACACCGCAAACTCTGTATTTCTAATTCTCACATGGTATATAACTTAAACTAAACTATATGAAAATCATTGAACACAGTATTTTAAATACATTCCTCCATTTCTTCCTCCCAAAAAGAAAATTTTGTGAGTTTTCATACCATCTTGAATATGAAACTCAAGACCCAAGCTCATTAGAAGACTTAAAAATCCACCAGGCTAATATCATACAGAACAAGACCATACCAGAGCAACAGCTGGCAAACCTGCCCATCAAAACCAGCACAGTCCCCCACTATCCCAAAGGTAGCATCAAAATTCATAAATAAAATATATGCTTACCTCCAGTGGTAATTCCTTGTCCAGTGCCACATTGGAACTACGCAGGGGAAGCAAATCGATTACCTTGAGACAAAATAGCTATTTTCTGATTTTCTGTAGACTTAATTATGATACTGGTTTTGAGATACATTCCAGTCTCTTCTCTTGTATTTTCTGGTTCATACTTCATTATTTTTTAACTGTTAACTGGTTTGTTCTTATAGACCATTAACTTAAATCTGTTGTTTCAAACTGAGATTTATTTTGAGTTTGAGGCTATTTTGTTAAACATTAGGAAATAGTTGAGTTTTAAAGTTGGTCTGCTATTTCCAGCTACTTAACCTGATGCACTAGATGATATTACCTATAAAACTCTTACCTGCCCTGTACTTATGCAGAATTCTCACAGCACTGGAAGTTATTTTGTACCACTAACAATTCAAAACTGGGAAAGAGATGTCAAGCAATATCTGTCAGAGACTAGACAGTGGGCAACTTGTAGAAGTACTGCTTTGTAACACTAAAAAAGTTATCCAAATTCCGGTCTGAATCCAGAGATGCCTTGAATTTTGACTTTATTTACATAATTTGTCTTTGAAATATTTTGAAAATTTTAATACAATTTTAGCGTGGAAGAGGAAGGGAGAAGAGAAAGAAAGAAAATCTTTGTGATAATATTACCTGAGCTAACAGCTTTTTTTTTTTTTCTGCACAGCTACAACCACTGGGAGAGGCAAAGTACTTTTTCCAGCTGTTCAAAGTGCATGGGTAGAAATGACATTCTCTGTGCCAGAAGTTTCATCTCACAGCAGAAGCAGCCTCCACAATGATACCCTGTAACTGGTGGGATGGCTGGATATTTACAAGTGGGAGCTGACCAAAGAATCATCTGAGGATTAGCAATTCTCACCTCACTGCAATACATTGCTTAGGGATGGTGCATGCTGAAAAGTTCTCCTATTTTTTAGTTCAGAAGTCTAGAAGATGCAGAAGCTGTGCCCTCCATGGCACAGACTCTCTGCATGGTTTTCTGGTTCCATAAATTTCCCTGGACAAAATAGCAACATTCCAGATCCAGTGCCCAGCCTCAGTAGGTTGTTTTATTTCTTATCCATATTTATGTGTCCTTGCAGATACTTTCATAACCTTAATCCTTATGTTTGTTCAACCGTAGGGTTTTTTTAAGAAAAAAAAGTGCATACAGACTGGATTGCATAGACTTTATCAAGTTTATATATTGAAGAAGATATTCTTAAGTTTCAATTTATATTAAACCTTTCTATCACAACGGGGAAAAATTCAGCATCTTTTCCCTATCATATGCTTTTTCTTGATATTGGAATTTAGTTTAAATGCAACCAAAAGGGAGGGAAAAAAACAAAAAAAGGCTCACTAAATTAGTGATGTAAGTCTTGAAGTAAAATACTTTCCAAACTGACTTATTTTCCAGTGGTTTATTTTTTTTATTCCATGTATGAACTTTTTGTCCTCTGGGTTAGCCTTCACACAGTGGAACTCAAACGCAGCCTACTGAGAGTATTAACTGCATTTGAAAATAGCTAGAATGTTTTGAAATGTTCTTTAGAACTCTATCAGGAAAAAAGCACTAAGAACTAAATCAATATAAAATAAACACCTTAAAATATGGCAAATTTCTTTTACAGTTTTGTAAACATTTTGCAGCATTTTCCTAGAAGCTCTGTTTTAGTCAGGTTTTAGAAAAAAAAAAAAAAGAAGATTTTCCTGAAACAATCTGAATTTATTCCTCCGGTAACATAATTTTTACTTGGACTTAACATAAGTGAGGGGTGTTTTTATCTGTTGCAAAGGAACCATAGATGTCCTTTTTTGTTGCTCTTCTTCCATACTAAAATTTTCTTTACGATGGAAATAAATAAATTGTTGGCACCACAGAAACCGAATTCTTCAATTATTTTATGATACGTATATGCTTTACTAGAATAACCTGTGGTATAGTCCACTAATTCAGCAGAGCATGTAGGGTTAAGTAAATGTTTTGCTTGAGTACATTTATACATATTAAGCCTTCACTTACTGCAGTGAGCCATTTTTGATTAATGTTGCTATTTCTGATGGCTTTGCCGCAAGGTTCTCACTATTTTATGAAATATATCGCTGCCTGAGTTTGTTTGATCAATCAACTCCCATATCAGATAGTTTTGACAATTTACAATTAGCTTTTCTTTTAGACCTTTAAATATAGCTAATGTGTTCTTTGGGTGCTTAATCTATTAGTTTATTGTCAATTATTTTCTAAATATCAGCTTGTTTATGTTATATTTTTGGTAGAAATTAAGAACAGAGTATGGTACCAGGTGACACAGTGGACAGTCATTTTAATATTTAGAAACTTAATTAAACTTTGTGCTGTGATTTGTATGGAGAAGTACCATATACTGCATTTGCAAATTATTGTGCTGAATTAATAATCTTTGTGATGAACTGGTGAGATGCGAATTCTAATACATATTTCTGGGGAAGATAAATAATGGATGTAATCCAGCAAACAACAGAGAAGTGATTTACTGGTCTTACATATAATGGACAATTTGCTGAATATTTCAAAGTGACTGAAAGGCAGGTGGTCAGTTAGGAGCTAATGGCTGCAGTGAGCTCTCCTAACCAACTCCCAGAGTTAAGTTAGCCTAATAACATGGTATGTCTAATATATTTGTGAATTTTATAAATTTAAGAGATCTTACCAATGTATTTGCAGAAGTAACTGAGTCTCATTATTTTCAGATTTTCTAACTGTGTCATAAACAACAGAAAAGTTACAAAGCTTTCTTGCTGCAACATTCAATGCCTAGTTCAGCAGCATCTAAACTATAAACTGACAACCTGCAGTTAAAAATTAATTAACTCACAGAAAGAAAAAATTTTTAACTTTAAAAAATGTAGTGACTATTACTACTCATTATGGAAGCAAATAATGATTTATTGAGAGCAATTAAAAATGATTTAAAAGTATTTGATAAAAAAAAAGATGCTATAATGCAAATAAACCTGCGCCAATTTACTTCAACAAATCCCATAGAAAACAGGATGTTAGTTATACACAAATGCAGTTAACTATAAGCTATAACAAATATCTTAAAAATAATGTGGAAATAAGCTAATATTGATAATTTATGTCATTAACCCAAAATTTAAGGTGAAAAAAATAATTTCTTCCCTCTTCTCAATCCCTCTGAATCTTAAAAACATCCTCATCATTCTTTGTTTCTTTCAAAGGTAATACATTAAACAAATGAGTCTATAAGAATTGAAACGTAATAATGGACAGCATAAAGGATTTTGTCAGGCTCTCAGGAATATGAAATAGTGAAAAATAAACTAACAAACTCTTACATTTATTTCCCCAGATGGTCTTCAGTTCTGTGTTCAGTCCATAAATCGTAGGGGCCTTTCATATCTGGCCCCTCAGCCTATTTGTTTTTTAATACTGTCCTAAATTGGTTCTCAACCCTTTTAATGTCTGTTTTAATGGTTTCCTGTTTGTACTTATTCAAGGAAACATTAACTAAAGTATCAACTGATTAATAATGTTAATAACGTCTTGCATAGCCATATCTACTTGTGGGATTTTTTTTCTTTGGGTCCCTTTTTTCTGTGTGTGTGTGGTTTTTTTATTGTGTTTTTGGTTTGGTTTTATTGGTTTGTGGGTTTTTTGTTTTTTTTTGTTTTTTTTTTTTCTTTTTGGGTAATTTGCAACCACTGCTGCATTGGTTTATCTATGCTATGGGCTCCAAAGTCACCAATATAGTAGGTTCTAAAATATTGTCTTGAATCATACATGCAACTCTTGATTATGAGTAGAGTGCCTACAGCAGTTGCATTGGATACTTAAATAACATCCCAATTAGACAATCTTAATGAAATAATTCAGAGAAAATATGGAATGATAGAATAGTTAGGACTGGAAAGGACCTTAAGATCATGTAGTTCCAGCCCCCTTACCAGGGGCAGGGGTACCTCCCACTAAACCATGCCACCCAAGGCTATGTCCAACCTGACCTTGAACACCACTATCAATGGAGCATTCACAGCTTCCCTGGGCAACCCATTCCAGTGCCTCATCACCCTCAAAGTAAAGAATTTGTTCCTCAGATCCAATCTAAACTTCCCTGTTCAAGCCTGAACCTGTTACCCCTTGTCCTCTCAATACAGTCCCTCATGAAGAGACCCTCCCCAGCATCCCTATAGGCCCCCTTCAGATACTGGAAGGCTGCTATGAGGTCT
>JASSUY010018858.1:0-15491 GCA_032466535.1 Forpus xanthops | reverse complement strand
GGTCATACAAGGAATAGATCACTTAATTCTGTATTAGTCTTTTTATTGACACGGATCATATTTACACATCTCACAGGAAGGAGATGGATTCTGTTCCATGGCGAGAGGAAAGTTCTGCCCTTGGACAGTGGCTGCATCTACCCCAAGGGCTGCTTAGTGACGTGGCTGAGTGCAGTAAAACAAGGCTCTTAAGCCAGCTCCTCTGGTCCAGGCTTTCCCGAGCGCTGCACGCTCCCTGTGTTTACAATCCCGTTGTCTTTCTGGTGTGTGCGTTTTGGGAGCTATTCTTGGTGTCTGCAAACACGGTCAGACCTGTTTGCATAGCTGCATATTGATTCAGGAGCACATTTCTCCCCCTGTCCCAATGAAGCTGTTGTCTGGAGCCAAGTGGTCTGCTCAAGGGAAGGAGTTATCTGTCCTGGAGCACGTGTGGCTCATTGCACAAATGCTGAGTATGGAGCAATGGACCCAGAACGATGTTCTTTTGGATCGCTCCACATGACTTTCTCCAGTCATATGGAGATATTGTCATGAGCTGAATGTCACAGATGGGATTTGGAATGAGCAACTTGAAGGAAGAAAGTGCAGCTAAAAGCAGTCTCTTTCCAGCTTGGTTCTGTAGTATGGGTGAGATGCTTGCTCATGTGAGGATTCCTGCCCGTAGTGCTAAAGAATCCCCATCTGGATGTGGGCTGTGGAGCTCCTTCCTTGGTGCAGCATCTTGGGGGATCACCAGAGTGGTCTGCAAACCATGTGCCTTTTCCTTTGGCACCTTTAAGGTGTTTTTCCAGAGCAGATTCTGGATGTTGTTGGAAGTATTTGCTGTTTCCACATCACCTGCTTCTTTGAAGGGAGGCGTTAGAGCCTTGGTGTTTCAGAGCACGTTAGGAGCTGTATTACTCATGTAAATGATTTCCTGGATGGGCAGCCCATTACTCATGTAAATGATTTCCTGGATGGGCAGCCCATGTTCACGTGGCGCGTTACCTTCCTTGAAAGCTGCTTTTCAATGGCAGAGATTATGAACCTGAAGAGTAGTTACAAGGCAAACAGTGTTTTTGAACTTACAAAGACCTCCTGTTTGTGTTTTACACATAGGTGCTTGCAGAACACTTCTCATTTACCCTGCATGTCTAAAAGATGCAGAGGTGCCAACACCCACTAGTTTGATACTACTTCTCAAGAAGATGTATTCAGTGTGCAGTGAATAAATAGTGTTGTCTGCGTAGCTTGCTAGCTTGCCTTGTATAGTATAGTTTCAAAGCAATATTGGCTGACTGATTAATGAAAATCCAGTTAGCAGCAGAGAAAGGGATGGGAAAGGTGCAGGAGACGACAGGAATGCCACACAGGAGAGATCTGTTCTAGCTGGCAGGGTCACTTCAGCACCCAGTGATTTCTTGTGTAACTGGTCCTGGCCAAGGTCCGGGTGTGCTGGACCCTGCCCCTGTGTCAGCTGTAAGGGAAGCAGAGCCAGAACAGAGCTCTGTGGCAGGCTTAAGGTGGTCAAACAGCTTGAGCATAGCATGGAGAGAGTCCATAGGATGAAATAACACAAGGGATTGTTGCTTGGGGAGCTACAGCTCTGTGTTTTTTCCATCTTGGTATGGTTGACAGTATGACAGGACATCGCTGTAGTTTGTCGGCTTTGTGTAGAAGTGGGTAGCTCACATCTAAGAGTGTCTGAAAAGCTGCTTATGGGGATGCTGACTGATGGAGCTGAGCATGAGGAGCTTGTGCCCAAGCAGCCAGGAAGCCCCCAGCATGCTGGCCTGGATCAGCACCAGAGCGGCAGCGGGTCCAGGGCAGTGATTGTGCCCCTACACTGGGCACTGGTGAGGCTGCGTCTCGAGTCCTGCGTTCAGGTCTGGGCTCCTCACTACAAGAGAGACATTGAGGTGCTGGAGCAGAGCCGGAGAAGGGCAGTGGAGCTGGTGTAGAGCCTGGAGCACAGTGTGATGGGAAATGGCTGAGGGACATGGGGGTTCAGATGGGGAAGAGAAGGCTCAGGGGGGACCTGATCGCTCCCTACAAGTGCCTGAGAGGAAGATGGATCCAGGAGGGAGCTGGGTTCTGCTCCCAAGGAACAAGGGATGGGACAAGAGGAAAACAGCCTCAAGCTGCCCCAGGGGAGGTTTAGATGGAGCTGAGGAGCAATTCCTTCCCCAGAGGTTGCTCAGGCATTGGCACAGGCTGCCCAAGGCAGTGCTGGAGACACCATCCCTGCAAGTGTTCACACACCATGGAGATGAGGCCCTCTGCGCCATGGGTTCGTGGTGGCCTTGGCAGTGCTGGGGAACAGTTGGACTGGATGAGCTTAAAGCTCTTTTCCAACCTGGATGATTCCATGATTCCACTACACAGTTGCACATTCTCTGTGTGTATGCACCCAGATACCTTCCTGCCATTCCTTTGGGATGTACATCGTGAAATGTCTGGCCATGCAGAGGTTTATGGGGCTGTCAGAGATCACTTCTCTAAATCCTGTTTTTCCAGCTAAATCCAGCATTAAGCAAGGGAATTATTCAGGAGATGCTTCTCTGATTATCAGGGTGAAACTTCAGTGTGAGTGCAAAGGTTCTTGTGTAGGTAAATCTCAGCCATAAATAAACTGTTAATAAACTTAGGCCTGGGAGGTCACTTGAGACTCTCCTCACTTTAGTGGCTTATTCATTATTCAGGTGGTGCTAAATTGTTTTAAAAAAAGAGAAAATAAGTCTCAGTTATGACTAAACTTGATGGCGGGGTAGAATATGTAGAATATCCTGGTGTTATCAAGCACAAAGTTGATTGCCTTAATGAAGCACACTAGACCCTCCTCTGTTTATGGAAATCTCCTCAGAAGTGCAGCAATTACTTGCTTTGTGAGTGAGAGGATGCTTGTGAAGATCTGATACTGGTGTGTGGGCTTTAAGAAGCAGAACTCTTACTCCTACCTAAAATAGTTGTTCAAATTACTAATACAGGGTCGTTTTTGACTAAGAGAAATCAGGGGCTGTGTGTCTTGTTCCCCCATTCTGTCCTGCTCAGCCTGACGGTGGAGCATACCTGTCTCTTCATGAAGGCTGTTCAGGCCCTTCTGTCAACAGAAGTGCAGCAACTCCCAGGTTTTGCTGCCTTGTTTTCTTACAACATCTTTGCAGCTCTTGCATGGAGACAGAAAGGATTGCTGCTTTATTGACATGGCTCCAGCAGAAGGATTTGGCCAGGGCTCTCGCTGCAGAGGTCGTGGTTCACCACAACGTTCCTTTGTGGAAAGGTGCTGCCCCACCTTTGGAGCTGAGGTTTCTCTGGGTGCTTTTTTTAAAACTCCCGTGACTTGGGCTTAACAACAACAAAAACAAAAACACCCCCACTTACGGCTTGAGGAGGAGTTTCATGGCCCAGAATGGCAGCATCCCAAATCCGAGTGGGGTTGTGCTCAAGGAGGCTGATGCTTTCAAATGGAGGAGGATGGGGGAATGTCTGCACTTGAGCTCGGTTGTTTCAGGCAGATGTAATGCTTCCAGATGATGAACCTTTTAAAAGGAACTGACCCAGTCGCTTCTCCTGTGCTTGCTAAACGTAAGCTCAAGCTGCTCAGGCAGCTGGGGGGGTGGCATTTGAGGAACAGCAACTGCATGGGGTTATCAGGACTTGCTGTTCCTAGAGGTGGAAATGGGTCTGTAGGTCGAGGCATCCACATCTGGCTTTGAACCAGGATGCGATTTTAGACACACAGACCTCAGATGGGACTGAGGGCTGAGGACAAGCACTGTGCCAGTCACTGTCACCAGGCCATTTCTGCCCCGTTGCTCCACAACTGAGGGTGCAATCCCACCACACACTTCATTTCAGCACTCTAACCTGGTGGGTTGGGTGCTGTGGGAGCAGCTTTGGGCCATGTTTGCTCAGTTACTGATGAGCAGGCTTGAGGATGGCTTCTAACTTTGTGTTTGCTCCCATAGATATGTGGGGAACCTATCAAGAGATGTGACTGAAGCGCTCATCCTCCAGCTCTTCAGCCAGATTGGACCATGCAAAAACTGCAAAATGATAATGGATGTAAGAGCCTTCACCTAATGGGTTTCATGCTTCTCGCAGCTCATGGCCTTAGGCTATATGTGCATGTTTTGGAGTTCCACTGGAAATACAGTTAATTGGATGTAATAAGGCTAGAGATCACAGTCATCTCCTTTTGCCGTCATTTCTGTCTTGTGTCTGATGTTAAATGTAAGGATGGATGGATATTGTGAGAAGGAATGAAGATGTTCATGCATGTGGGTGTCATAGAGGAGATAGATTGGGAAAGCTCTTTGCCATACTTTAACCTTTCTAAAGCAGAACTGAAACTTCCTGGAGCATCATTAGTGCACCGACTGGGGTCTCTATAAAGTAAGAAGGCCTGTCCTCTTTGAGCTGTTTAGATGTAATGAATAAGGAACCATGAGGGGTGAGTTGGAAGAGGGTTGTATCAATAATCCTTTCTTTATGTCTTCTATCAGACAGCTGGAAATGATCCGTACTGCTTTGTGGAGTTCTATGAGCATCGGCATGCAGCTGCAGCACTGGCTGCTATGAATGGCCGGAAGATAATGGGTAAGGTAAGCTGTCATGTCTTACAGGGTGAGTTGGAGTTGAAAAACAGGCTGTCTCAGGTGGTGTGGGTGAAATGCCACTTGAGACAAAGTGGATACACTGCAAATATTAGGCAGTTGATTTGGGCAAAGGGCTTAACATGACACAACTGAGAACAAGCTGTTGAGACTGTTACAGGAAGAACACGGGGAGGTGGGGGATGTAGAGCTAGAGACAGCGGGTGCAGCAAGTGTCTTTGCTTTTAACAAGTGAAACACAGTTTGTCAGAACAAACCCTTTCCCAAGAGATATGTTTTAAACTTGAGCTCCTACCCCAAACTTGCACAGGTTCTCGTGCCCCGGTAGCATCAGAAAAAAGTGCCAGAGGTGTCTGGGCTTAGCTGGGATTCACTTGATCTAACATGAGCAACTAATTCTTGCAGGAGGTTAAAGTCAACTGGGCGATGACCCCCAGCAGCCAGAAGAAAGATACCAGCAGTAAGTGTTGCCTGTGCTTTGAGTTCATATTTGATTTCTATGAGTAGTTTTTAAACATAAGCAGTAAGCATCGTACAGTTAGAAACAGTAATGTTTTGATCATAATCCTAAGATATTATTGAACGTGTTTGTATTAATAAACTTAAGAACAAATCTAATCTTTGTCATCAGGCAGTACCGTTGTCAGCACACAGCGTTCACAAGGTAACTGTCTTCTTAAACATAAAATGAAATGTCACCAGGGTGTTCACTAACCACCTGAAGCTGTCTATGGGGGTTTTGTTCCTAATTAATTTAATTTCTCTGTAGTATCAGAAAGCAGTTTAGTGTCCACTGTTCCATTCTGGTGCTAATATCTAGCAGTTTGTTTTGAGTGTAGTAGTTAGAGCCACAGAGCCCCTTATCCCCTGCTGTTGAGGCAGCTGGCTCCCTGTGAGATGTGTGGTCTTGCAGACAGGCTCCTTAGAAGTACCTAGACTTCCAAAATCGAGTTCCATTGCTCACACCAAGCCTGTGGATTGCTGCTTTTCCTGGCCAGCTTTGAATTTCCATAGGCTAGTGGGGCTCACACACATCAGCATCTGAGCAGACTGGAGAGTTTCATACCTGCCATGGTACAAAGAAGTCTGTATATCACTAGGATAACGTGTGGCACACTGTCGCGGAAGACACCTTAGATGCAGGACTTTAGTTTTGCTTTAGTGCATGTTTCTTGTGGCTCTGATCCAAATTAAAGGAATCCCTGTTTCCATTCCCCTTTCTTCAGTCGTAGTTCATTTGTGGATTCACAGCCATTGAATTCCCGTGGTGTGTTGTCTGGGCAACTAAAACTGTAGGCTTTTGAGAACTCAAACTTCTTTTAACAGCAAACTGTTGGCAATGCAAGGTCATTTTTTGAGTTGTTCTTCTTTGACCTCTGGTGTTAACCTGGACATTGTGGCCAGGTTGAGAATGCTCTGGAACAAGAGTTACCCCTGTCCGGAAACCTGTGTGAATCTCCTGCCATGTTGAAGCATAACACTAGTGTACGGAGAGAAAGATCCTCCTATGGTCTTGACACATTTAGTGAATAGTGTAAGACTAAAGAATAGTTTAAGATTGTACAGTAAAAGCTGGTTGGTCTGAAAAGCAGTTTGTAAAATACAAGCCATAAATGCCACATGTTGCCGTAGTAGCCTTCAGATCCCTAGCTTAGCACTGCCAAGCAAAGGTTCTGTTCAGAACAGCAGTAAATCTTGTTTCATAGTAAACTCTAATCTTCATGTACTTGTCAGCTGTTGCTAGGGAGCGCATTCAGGTGCCACCTTCAAACATTAAAATCCCTTTTTTTTTTTGTCTTTTTTCCCCAAAAGACCATTTCCACGTCTTTGTTGGAGACCTCAGCCCTGAGATTACTACCAAAGACATAAAAGCAGCTTTTGCACCATTTGGAAGAATATCGTAAGTATTTTTTTAGGGCAAATGAAGTCTTAAGTTTCTCTCTCCTAAATGGAGGCAGCCTTATGTTTCAGTAAGTAAAACAGGAGAGTTGGTGCAGTGCAGGATTCACCTCTTCATCCAGCGGCTTGAGTGTGAGCGGTCGGGTATGAGGCAGAGACCTGGAACCCAAAGTCTTTAGAGTAGTAGTTTGTTCTACTTTCCTAGAAAGGTTGCATCCAACTTGCTTTGGTTTTATACTCCTTGCCTCATCTGGCAAAGCAGCGCCAAAACAACCTGACTCCTAAACCTGGGGTTTGCATTCCCCTCTTGGTGATCACATCAGCACCACGCTGTACAGTCCGTGACTGAGTCCGTTTGCACGTTCACATCGTGTGAGGCTTTAGTTTCTTTGTTAGCCGTGGTGTGCCAGCCACCCATAGCCAAAGTTTAATTCCCATTTCCCACAAAATGAACCTTTTTTTTAGCACCAGACTCCTGGGGGCACCTGGAAGCTGCAGTTATAGCGGCCTCAAAGCGTTTGGCTCTGGGTCAGTGTAAGCCTTTGACCCAAAGGGCTCAGCCAAAGCCATGAGGCATCTCAGGTCAAGGAGCTGCCCTCATCCCAGCAGTGCTGAGTGATGGTGTAGCGAGTGAACGCTTTGCAAAGGGGGAATGATGCTCACAGGTCTCCACCTGCTATTTTGTTGTACTGAGGGTGTAGCTGAGTAAGGAGCGGTTTGTTCATTCCATCCTCCAAACGTAAACCATTAATTTTCCTTGTAGCGTTGTCTGTACTGGACATTGAAGTTTCTTGATGGTGATGTAAGAGAACATAGAGTGCTTTGGAGTGTTGGGTAGTGAACATTTAATTGAAGTAAGTTTGTTTTTTGTTTGTCTTTTTTCCCCCTCAGAGCCCAGTGTATTACTCTTTTAATGCCAGCTTGATTTCCTCTTATGATAAGGTTTTGAAAACAAAATGTGATCTGAATGTGACTTGCTTCAGACAACTATAGCACTTGACTGCATCTTTTATAATTGTCATCTAGGAAGTGTGGAGGGTTAGACTCCTAAGGGGAGTCACTTTATCCTCTGGCTAAATGTAGTCTGGATGGAAGGGATGAGGGGCTCTAAAGTCGAGCTGAGCTGCTGGAATGAGTGTGAGAAGGAGGCAGGAATAGGTGGGACTGCGGTGGAGCTGTGAGAGAGTTTCCCCTGCCCGAGTCAGCACTGGGTGTCTGATGTTCAATGGACAGTCATCTTTAACAAATGTCCCACCCAAAACCCCCAAACCCCCTCCTGAGCCCAAAGCAAATCTGAATGTTGGCTGGGGGAGTACAAAATCGGAGCGAGCATCAGCCCGTGGTCCAGGTTTGTGGGGCTGTGGTTGTTGTCCCATCTTTTCTAGCAGAGCTTTTTGGACACAGAGCTCTTGCTGTGTGCTGGTGACAGGGAAGGGCGAGCGATGCTCTTGCTTATGGTAGGCACTTGTGGCTTGCCCTGCCTCATCTTGACTCTCCAAAGTGAAACTCAAGTTCTTTTCCTCCCCCAGAAGCAGAGGATTAAGTATTAGCCCTGCAATGACTCTTTAGAACTCTTGTTCCAAAAGCGAGGGGTTAAATAAAGCCAAAGAGTTTCTACTTGTTCAATTTTAACAAGGAAAAACATTGCTACTGTCTTTTAAGTGGTGGAATGAAGTGACTTGACTTTTCCTGTTCTTCATCAGTGCCTGGTTTCTGGAAATGTGGTGCTAATGGGATATTTCCTGATTTTTTTTTTTTTTTATTTCATTACTATTTTTTGTTAACATTGTTGGTGCTAAACTGAGCTTTTTGTTCTCTTAATGACACTGAGGTTGAACTAGTGCATGATTAGCCCATAAGAACTGTTGGTAATTCTTTGCATCTGGGGGTTTTTAATCAGTGTAAAAGCACACTTTCATTGTGGTTTCCCTTTATGCTTGCTGTATGCATGTTTTCACTTGTTCTCAAGTCTTTATTTTCAAAGTTTTCAGTTGAGGGTAAGTAGAGATGAGTTTTTCCCCCCTCTTCCTCTATAGGCTCTTAAGAGCAAACCCAGCTAAGATAAGCAAAGCACCTCTTCTCAGGGAATTTGTAGCCTATGACTCAAATTCTAACCTAACCCAGGAAAGGGGAAAGAAGACAAGGGAAGGGACAGTGGGGATCTCACCAAGAGAAAGGAAAGAATATTTCTGCTGTAGCTTTGGGTGAAGTATTTTCCTGGGGGCCTTTGGTGATGGTATCAGTGCTATGGGCTGAATTAAACTTAAGATGCAGCATTTCTAGTTACCATAAGGCTTAGAAAAGCTTAGACCCTCCACCCTGAGCATAACAAACCTCTGCCAGTCTCTGAATGCTAAACATTGTGCACATGTTAACACTATAGTTCCTCTAGGCACCCCCCCCCCCATTATTTTATACAGTAGAGACATTGCATGACTTTCTGACTGGTTTTATGTTGTTCCTGTTCTTTTCATGCCTGTCTGTGTGGGACAAAGGAGGGGAGGAGAGGGTGGCCTGTGGTACACAAGAGGATCTTGCCCCTTGGCTAACGTGTCCACAGATTGCCTGAGAATCAGGGTAGAGTGGCATTCCAGGAGTGGGGTTTAGCTCTTGTAGCTGGGTTCTCTTTTTAACTCAATCTCAAATAATAGGGCTCTGGTTATTTTGCAGAGTGTCTCTGAAGAATGGACAGAATTGCCATGGCTAACTACAAGCTACAGTTCACAGTGGACAAACGTTGTAGTCTTCTTATTTACTTTTATAAACTTTCATTTATTTCTTTTCCTTTTCTTTCTTTCCTTCTTTATTTTATCCCCTTCTCCTCTCTCGTAGTTTCCGATCAGTCCTGTATGATTGCTGTTGTACAAATGCACTTTAAATGATGTCTGATATGTAGTGTTCTCTTTTTTTTTTTTTCTCTTTTAAGACATAAATGTTTCAGTGTTTTGATTTTTTTCTTCAATAATTTCTGAAAATGTCAATCTCTCAAAATTTACAGCTGCCCACAGGCCAAAAAGGGGGTAACGAATTGACCCGAGAAAATTAAAGAATTCAGTTAACAGGCGACGTATGCCTTTTAATTCCTATCTTTTCTTCATTTTTTTCTATTTAATACTTTGAATTAGAAGGTAGAAATGTGTTGGCAAATGAATAGCGCATTTAAAGATTGCATGATTAAAGAGAGCCCTTGAGCTAATGTTAGCTACGTGCTGTAAAGTCATTCTTTGGAATAGCTGCTTTGACCGTGGTTTTGTGTCTTTTAACAGTCTGTAAAAGCATTTTGAAGCAGGGGCCAACTGTTGTAAAGTACATTAGAGAAGCTCTTGATTTGCATGTTTACACCATTTAAGTTTAATTTTGCTACTACCTGCCAAAGCATTCGTAAAGCTCTGTGTAGAAAAGAAGCCTTTTGCTTTGACTGTGTTGCTGGTGCAATAAGCAGTTGACGTTAGTAAAGGTGAAACATGAAGATAAGCTGTAGGGGTGTGACTCAAATTGTCATTTTTAGGAGGCTCGGGTGGTGAAGGTGCTGACCTGGGTCTTGTTTCTGCTTTGTAGAGATGCACGTGTGGTTAAGGACATGGCAACGGGGAAATCTAAAGGATATGGCTTCGTCTCCTTCTTCAATAAATGGGTAAGCTACAGCACCAATGTCCCCAAAAAGCAAGCAGGAATTTTCAGCAGCCACTATGGAGAGGAGGCATTGTTGATCCCAATCCTTGTCCATAGCTGGTTTCCCTGCCCCCAAGGAGAATGCTTTTCTCTTTGTCACAGTGCTCTACTGCCACTTCAGTGTTTCTAAACACAAGGGACATCCAAACAGATGATGTACTGAGGTGACAGTGACAGTCAAGAGGGTCTTAGGCCTCACCATGTCTTTTGCCCTGCTGAAATCTACTTCCTTTGAAGTAGGATTTCTTCCAGCACATCACAGTTTCAGGGAGGGTCATTAATTTGGTTCTATTGCAAAAGGAAGGGGTGGCAACAACAGGTTTTCTTCTCTCCTCTCATGGACAGGACGCAGAGAATGCGATTCAGCAGATGGATGGTCAGTGGCTTGGTGGAAGGCAAATCAGAACAAACTGGGCAACAAGAAAACCTCCGGCTCCAAAGAGTACATTTGAATGTAGGTCCTCAAATCCTGTGTTTGGTTCTGGGCCCCTCACTACAAGAGAGGCATTGAGGTGCTGCAGTGGGGCCAGAGAATGGTAACGGAGCTGGTGCAGGATGTGGAGCACAGTGTGATGGGGAACGGCTGAGGGACATGGGGGTTCAGATGGAGAAGAGAAGGTTCAGGGGGGACCTGATTGCTCCCAACAGCTGCCTGAGACAAAGATGGAGCCAGGAGGGGGCTGGGCTCTGCTCCCAAGGAACAAGGGATGGGACAAGAGGAAAACAGCCTCAAGCTGCCCCAGGGGAGGTTTAGATGGAGCTGAGGAGCAATTCCTTCCCCAGAGGTTGCTCAGGCATTGGAACGGGCTGCCCAGGGAAGTGCTGGAGTCACCGTCCCTGCAAGTGTTCACACACCATAGAGATGAGGCCCTCAATGCCATGGGTTCATGGTGGCCTTGGCAGTGCTGGGGAACAGTTGGACTTAAAGCTCTTTTCCAGCCTGGTTCATTCCACGATTCTCCCTTAGTCATGCCTTTGCCAACCTCCAGCTGTGCCCATAAGGAGGAAGAGAAGAGGTTGAGCTCCAGCCTTGAAGATAGTGTGAGAACAGAAAGAGGGTGCTAAAGGCCAGTGCAACTTTAGTGATTCTAGTACCACTGCAGGGGGATTCTCATGTCTCATGCACACTTGCTTTCTCTCCAGAGCACAGGGACCACTCTGGCTTTGTAATTCCACTGCCTTGCTTTTAGGCCTTGATGCAGAGTGGGACTGCATCGAATTTCACTGGAGAGATCCTAAATTAAGTGTATGGGACCTACTTGATAGGTGTTGGCAGGTCACACTCTGCATCTTGTGGTGGTCGGGATTAGAATTCCTACATTATATCTGTCTGATCCACTAAAAACCTCTGTAAAATCTCTTTAAGCAAACGCCAAACAACTGTCTTACGATGATGTGGTAAATCAGTCCAGCCCGAGCAACTGCACTGTGTACTGTGGAGGTGTCACCTCGGGGCTCACAGGTACTGTGCCTTCAAACTACAGTTACATGGAGCACGGTGAATAACACTGCAGTCACCTTACTTTGCTGCTCTGTTTCTTCCTGCTTCAGAGCAGCTGATGCGCCAGACCTTTTCTCCCTTTGGGCAGATTATGGAAATCCGAGTCTTCCCGGATAAAGGCTACTCTTTTGTACGGTAGGCAAAGGATACGGGTGGATGAAGGTGATGGAAATGATGGCATCAGACGTTTTGGTGCTGTGGTGCATGGGTGGGTGCGTGTGAAAGCTTCGCAGCAGCTTTCTGGGACAGCAGCCTGGTCTGAGGAAGGAGTTAGGGTTTGTGGCACCAGTAAAGAAAAGCTCTTGGCCCAGTCTAAACTGGTACTGAGCCTTTCATGTATGAGATCTGTCTGTTCCTTGGGTGTAATTTCACAGCAGAGGCAGACAGTCAAGCTTGAGAGGTGTTCTCTGAAGCATCCTCATCTCTGTTGTTGAGGCTCCAGATAATAAAAACCAATTGTGAACTGATTTACTCCCCTTGCTGCCGAATTTCCTGATTTGTTCAGGGACAGTTATGACACTGATGCAGGAAACCCAACACTGAGATAGGCAAAAAGGCCTCATGATCCCCCCTCCACCACCACCCCCTACCATGCAGGATAAGTGTTCTGTGTCCGGGCTAGTGTTCATCACATCCCAGGTCCAAGTGGAGCTGTCTGGGCATTCCTTCTGGCAGTTGCACATGGAGGTGGTGGTTTATGTTGGCACAACTTCTCTTCAACAGGTTTAATTCTCACGGGAGCGCTGCACATGCAATTGTGTCTGTCAATGGGACAACTATAGAAGGACACGTAGTGAAGTGCTACTGGGGCAAGGAGACACCAGACATGATCAATCCAGTCCAGCAGGTCAGAACTTCTACATGTGAGGGCTTTGCTCATGAGTCTTTGCTAGAAACCCATGAAGGGACTGTAAAATCCGTGTGCCAGTTAGGGACTTGACACAGGGCATGTCACCTACAGCTTATATCAGAATCACAGAATCCCAGACTGGTTTGAGTTGGAAGGGACCTCAAAGCTCATCCAGTTCCAGCCCCCTGCCATGGGCAGGAACACCTTCCACTAGAGCAGCTTGCTCCAAGCCCCATCCAACCTGGCTATTGAGTTAATTCTAGAGGGATGTCCAGCTAAGCACCCATCTCTGTGGCTGTTGTGTCACTGTAGCAGCCAGCCCCCTTCAGAGAGGGTCTTTGGGGTGTGTGTGTCCCACCAGTTGACAAAAACCATCACCTAACACCTGACTGTTCTCTCCTTGCAGAACCAGGTGGGCTACCCACCAGCATATGGGCAGTGGGGGCAGTGGTACGGCAGTGCCCAGATCGGGCAGTATGTGCCCAATGGCTGGCAGGTCCCTGCCTATGGTGTGTACAGCCAAGCGTGGAATCAGCAGGGGTTCAGGTGAGTACCTGGGCTTTGTGTGAAGGAGAAGTTTCCCTTCTGGGGCAGGCGATATTCCAAGCTCATAGCAGTACACAGACTGCTAAGACACCTCAATGCTTTATTACATAGAACCACAGAAGGGAGCTTAAAGCTCACCCAGCTCCAGGCCCTGCCACGGGCAGGGAAACTTTCCACTAGATCAGCTTGCTTCAAGTGCCTGTGTCCAACCTGGCCTTGAACACTGCAGGGATGGGGCAGCCACAGCTTCTCTGGGCACCCTGTGCCAACACCTCAGCACCCTCACAGGGAACAGCTTCTTCCTTATCTCCAACCTGAGCTTCCCCTGTTTCAGTCTGAACCCATCACCCCTTGTCCTATTACTACAGTCCCTGATGAAGAGTTCCTCCCAGCATCCTTGCGGCCCCCTTCAGACACGGGTGATTTAATTCAGATATATGATGATTAAGGATGGGATTTGGATCCACACCCCCCCATTCTACATTCCCTTCTCCTCATTACCACCTGATCTCTTAAGGAACTGTTTCCCCAACAGCCAGACACAGTCTTCAGCAGCGTGGATGGGTGCTAACTACAGCGTGCAGCCACCACAGGGGCAGAATGGGAGCATGATCACCAACCAGACTGGATACCGTGTGGCAGGGTTTGAAACACCCTGAGGGAAGAGAGCACCGGGAGACTCCCAGAGGTGTCTGTCACCACCAGGATTTACCCCATCGAGCGCTGGTTGCCATGTATTTATTTAAGCAAGAGGAAAATCGGGGTTTGGGGTGAGGGGGGGAGGGAAGAAAAAGGAAAAAAAAAAAACCACAAAACAGCATTTTTTGATCCTGAAATTATCATCCCCATTGTTTAAAAACCAAAACAATATCTCATGACACAAGATGGTGGATAGCCACCCACTTTTGCCTTCTTTTTCCTCCTTTCTGTGCTTCTTAAACCCCTGCGGGTTTGGAAACGCAGCCGAATGCAGGGACTACTGCTGCCAGGAGCGGGGGGCAGCACATTGCACAATGTTGAACCTTTTTTGGGGTTTCTTGGTTGGTTTTCTTGGCTTTCCTGGGAAGCAGCGTGTGCCATTGGCCTTCCCAACGCTTCCCACCAGTGTATTATAAAGCGCTGTACAAAACCCATCCTTAACAAACACAATGAAGCCAAAAGCATGTGGATCCTGAAGCCTTTTAAACATCCTTCTTGTTCAAAGCCTCCATCTCTCCACTTTTGTTACACTGGGGGTTATTGTTTTGATGCTAAATTATTGGTTTACATCATTTTTGTAGCTCTGTCTCTTTCAGGGCGGGCTCAGATTCAGCTCAGCGCCAAGGGGCGACAGAACTGCTTTCACTATACGACGAAGGCAGGTCTTGGTTTCTTTATTGGTTGGGTTCTTTTTTACTGATTTCTACATTGACATGTACTGGTTCTGTAAAATATTTTAGCAAATGAAGGTTTTGCACAACCATTTGTACATCTCCTTCTTTAAGGGTTAGGACACGTAGTCCTTCCCACGGGATTTCTGCCTCAAATACTCCCTTTTGTGGCCTGTGGTTGTTGAACGTGTGCTCTGGGAACAGTGTTCCTCCTTGCTTAATGTTGAAGAGTGGTCTAGAATTGCCCCTACTAGAGAAAGGTGACCAAAGCTCTGGGTTTTGGCACTGTTTAGTGGCTAAAAATGGCTTTTTCTGACCTGCTTCTTGACCAGACTTAAGAAAGATGCCAAAAAACACCCCAAAAAAAGGGGAAAACACCAAAAATGAGTCAAAACTCACCAAAACTGATGCTCTGTTGAGCTTTCTGCTCTTACCCAGTGACCCTGGGCCCAAATGGGCGGGAGGGGAGGTAATTTTGGGGTGAAAAAGCCTAAAATCGGTCAATTCCCACGAGCGGCTCACGGGGGCAGCCGAGAGGAGCATGAACGAGGACTACAGCTCCAAGCATCCCCCCCGCGCATCCACGTGACCCGCGGGGACCAATAGGAGCGGGGGTCTTGGCGGGGGCAGGAAGTGACGTCACGGGAGGCGGGGCTCTATGAGGTGAGGAGGGTAATGGTCGCGGTCCCTCGGTCCCCGGGCGTTGAGGGAGGTCCCGGTCCCTGTACCTCGATCCCCGGGGCCCGGCCCTTGGCTCTGCAGTCGGTGCCCGGCGCTGAGGCGGCGCTGTGCGGTGACAGCGGGCGCTGAGGTGCGATTTGGGGGGGGGGGGGTGTCACGAGCACCGGGAAGCGGCGTCTGTGGTGAGAACGGACACGAGAGGGACGTGGAGCGGTTGGAGGAGGGCACGGAGGGGCTGCGGGGGAAGGAGCGGCTCTGCTGTGGAGCCAGGCTGAAAGCTGGGCTGGGGCAGAACGGAGAGAAGGGTCCTGAAGGGGAGAGCTTAGAGCAGCTCCAGTGCCTGAAGGGGCTGCAGGAAACCTGGAGAGGGGCTTTGG
>JASSUY010018857.1:0-49325 GCA_032466535.1 Forpus xanthops | reverse complement strand
TGGGAGTTGCATTCTTTTGATTCTCCTTCCCATTTCCCCGGGACTGGGGAAGAAAGAGGGGGAAGTGAGTGAGCGAGTGATTGCGTGAGTTTGAAAGCCTTAAACCACGACACCTGGTTTAGTGTGTCTTGCACCTTTCTGTAAAAGAGTGAAAATCTGGAGAATCTCTGGCTGTAATTGTGGGCAAGTTTGCAAACGTGCATTTTTAAACTGAAACCTGAAACTTTAATTTCTTCCAGTATGACTCTGGGGAAGATCTACACGTCTACATGGAGTTTATTATAGTTTCTGTTTTGGTGCAGTGCATAAACGGGATTCTTTTTCCATTTGTGAATTGTTAGATAATTGGAAGGGTCAGGTATTGCTGCCTGGGTAGCTCTGCATTGGTATGCTCTGTGCAGCTTAAGATTTACATGAGGGAGTACAGACCTGAGTGGATATCCAGCCAGAGTCCCTGTCTAAACAGTCTTTCAGTATGAAACATTTAATTTTCCTGAGAAAGTGAGGCAAATTTTTCATGAGAAGAATTGTTATTTTATCAGCCTAAAACTGGGCTTTGTCCTCTTCTCAGTACTCCTAGAAGAAATAGTGAGAGTATAGCTTGTACTTTCGGCAATAATATTGACCTGTCTGTCTGCTGGTGTTGCCTTACTCTTCCAGAACTTGAGGTCTGCAGTCTGTCTGTGCTTTCTGATCTACCTTGTTATGCCTGTCATAAAAAAAGAGCTGCTTTTTTTTGCCCCTCTCATAGCTCACTTGAAAGAGTTCTTTCATGTTTCTACTATTTCTTCATCACTTCATAGCCTAAGGTGCCTTTAATTGCAACCTAAATAGCACACATCCCCTTTGCATGCGTTAAAGACTAAACTCTGAGTGATGGGACATAAGTAGTACTTATCATGGTAAATAGCATATTTGTCTCTTCCACAGTCAAACAATTTCATACTGTGCAACTTTTCTTCTTTCTGAAATGTCACCACTTAAACCGTGGCATGATTTTCCCATGAGGACACATTGAAAAGGCCTCTCTTGAAACACAGCTTGGAAATGTAGCCTGTGTGTTATATTTAAATCAATTTTATAGCACTCAAACTGGGTGAACATGTACAATACCCACACAGAAGAGACAGTGTGCTTATTTTTTGCTTTTATTTTTTTTTTTTCCTAGGAACAGATCCTGGATTTAATGAGTTTTGCATTTTTATTTTGAAGTCACTTACCTGGTTTGTGAAAGCATTTCTCTATTATTAGGCTTCACAACTTCAGTAGTTATTTTCAGTTATCTCTCTGAGGTGATGCACATCACAACAAAAACTCAGGTGTTACACATACAATTTCCTAACCTTGAACTGACTGGCACCAAAGCCATCCTGAAGTTTAATAGTTTCTTGGTTCACAGCTTTGCAGGTGAAGGTTCTTCTTTTACTGGTGAAAGATGATGAGGTGTCCTTTTAAGAAAGAACTCTATGAGTATGGAAAAGAGAATAATGAATAATAGGGTTTGAGCTGAAATGTGCTCAATGTATTTGTTTTAGTTTTTAAATGAACCATGCAGCAGTGTGTCTGCAGGTAGACACATGCACTTCTGTATACAGCAGCGATGTCCTGAAAAGCCTCCTTTCATTCTTAGTGCAGTATTTCATAAATTCCAGAGAAACTACTGGAAAGACTCACCAGGAGGAAAAATAAAATTATGGATTAATTAAAAAACACAGATCGAGTTAAAGATACAAATGATTCAATTCCTGTCAGCTTTGAATGTGGCCATTAGAAGGATCTGCACCAGACCCCCAGCATGGCCCAGCATCCGTGGGGATGCCTGGAGGGATGCTGGCACAACTTGGACAAAATACAACTTCAGCCACTGCCAAGTAAGGCCAGTGGAGAACTTCTCTTGAAATGCCTAGTGATTGTCAGATCATGCTAATGAAGAAGTTCAGCTGAGAGCTATCCACTCTATGCAGGGCTTCTTGATGTATTTGAGTGTATTTCTCTTGTGTAATAACACAGAAAGCACACATGCATTTGAATGATTCAAATTTGATTGAATTGATGGAATCAAGCCACCAGATTATTTTCCTATAGCACTAAAAAGGAAGAATTAAACCGCTTTCTCTGTGGTAGTAGTAAACTTTAAATTAATAATTAACAGCCAATTATTGCACACCAAAATACAACTTAGTTTGCACTGATCTGTCAGCTTGTTGGTTTGAGTTCTGATTTGGATCTGGGGGCAAGTGTCAGACAAAGGAATAATGTTATTTTGTAAAACCATGTATAAATTTGCTCTTGTTCCTGATTTGAAGGTACGATGTCACGTAACACATATGTAAAAATGGAACAAATTGTGCATTTGTACTATGTGTAAGTTACAAAGGCATGGTTAAATGAGTGATGGTCTTTCACGAAGGGTAAATTTTACCTTATGTTTGGAGACCTACAAAGGACAGAACTGTTTGTATGTGGTTTAGCTTAACAGTATTCCCAAACTGCTGTAAGTCAATACATTAAAACTGGCTGCTGCCTTCCATCTCCAAACCCAGTGCTGGGCTGAGACCTGGGGACACCTGTGGGGCCTGACCCAAATAGTCAATCACTAAAAGACCACTACAGTGTCACCTAGGGGTGTTCTCTGCATGATACCATGTAATGCCAATCAGGGCATATTTGCTCATGTCCCTAGGCGGTGGATGAGTGCCCTGGAGCAGTGCCAGGCTGGGGCACCCTCTCATTTTGCTTGTTCCCTTGGGTAGGTTGGAATGCTTCATGCTTGGCCTCTGATGTGAAGTTTCTATCTCTTCCGTAAAGCCCAGGGAGAAGTCAGTTTAATGACTTTTGCCTGTTAGTCCATATTTGACAGGAAGCAATTATAGCTGGCGAGTAATACATTGTGTCCTATGTGTGCTTTTACTCTGTGTTTATGGTTACCGAAGGAGATTTCCTCTCAGCGCACTTCCTTTCACTAAAGGAAGAACAGTCTGACGTGCAGTTAGTCCTTGCTGGTTTAGTCATTTAAGAGCTCCAATACAGCACTTACTCATTTTATCTGGATTTATATTTTCTCTCCTTTGTGCCAATAGCTGAATACATCCAGTTCTGTGGTTATGTTTCATTAACTGAAGTCCAAGGCATTATCGTTTGTGGCTTTAATGGAGAATCCAGTAGTGAAAACAGAGGGGCCTGTGATCTGCTTAGGAGCCTGGGGCTGGGAGAATTCAGAGATGGCAAAAAGCTTCATGCTGGAGTTTATGGGAGCTGCTGTCTAGCTACAGGTTTGGAAACTGGTCTATATGACCATGAAGTAGAAATTAGAGGTGGGGTTTCTATAAACACTAAATCCTACTCCAAGCCGAAGTTATTTACACTTTCAAGGCTCTATCTGCCATGAAAACTGTATAGTTATTGCAACATGACATTGAACCTGAATTAGCATGCTTTGGGCTGACACTGAACACCCACATCCATATAGCTTCTAAGCACTCACAAGTGACTTGTCTACAAGATATCATGATGATGCATATCATGTTGTCTTGCACCCTTGGGAATCTCACAGTCTCTTATAAAGTCCATGGAAACTTTGCAAACCAGAATTTCCAAAGGTTCCAAGGACTGACAGCATCTCATGCTCCAGGAAGCATGCAGTCACATGAGAATAGGTTTGCATTTTATTAGGTTTTGTTATTAGCTGCACTACTCACCCAGTAAGGTCAGTAACCACCTTAGAAACATGGTGCTGAAATAAATCAGGAAAGCTGCTACTTTCTGTACCTTCTCGAGCCCTTTCAGGAAGCATGTTCTTCACTTGTATGTGTGAAACCTACTGCAGCTGAACCTGGTTTGTAGAGTCCAGGATCTGCAAACATGTATGGATGCATAAACGCACCTCTGTGCCTATGTACATGAGTACCTATGTGTGCACCTATATTCACATGTAAAAGTGAGCTGAATGTGTTCAGTCCCTAAGCTGGTCTTGCAGTGCAGACAGCTGAGCCAGAATGTCAGTGATTGCACCAATGTCTGTCATAGAAGAAACAGGCTCCACTCCTCTAGCCTCCACTGTATTTTTGTTTCCCTGCCAATGCACAGGCCAGCTAACCTGTGACAAAAGTGGTTGTTTCTTAATTCATTTCCCCCTTGCCTCCTTCTGTTGCTTGAATGCTATGAACAGTGCTGAAGCCATCAGTGAGAGTTCCAGTTTATGCTGCTAGCAAATCCACTTCTGCAAGTTACCGGGAGTTTTTTAAACAGAAAAAATAATGTTATTCCTAACTCCAACTCTGCATTCAGGAGACAAAAAAGAAAGAAGACATAAACATGTGGGCTTGATTCTGTTTCTGTGTCACCCTTAGCAAGATTTCGGTGGCAAAATCCTAAAGGAGCTTGATGCCAACAGCCTGCATCAACTGTGCTGTATTTAAAGCAATTGAGGTAATGTTTGAGACTGACAATTGGAGAAGTAGGTTGGCATAATTATATGAAGATATCTCAGAGTGTCATGTACTTTGCAAGACTGAATTTTAAATTGTTGATTTAAATTAATGAAGACTCAAGAGTTTATAATTTGTTTATTTATTGAAATCAAATGCAGTCCATGTTTCTAACTAATTGAAAAGTATACTTGTGATAGAGAAAGTATTTAATTTGGGCAGACAAGCTACCAGACTTCCTAATAAAGATGATGAATTGCAAATTCTCAATCTTAATCCCTGTAGGCTGACAGTTACCCCTTTAAAAGCAGCATTCGAGTGATATACTATAGCTGGTAATAGCACACAGCTGCAGAGTAGGAAATCCCATTGATATTTTGCAAAGCTTTTATTTTGTCTCATTCATTTATTTTTCTAAATGATACTTTCCTATTTAAAAAGAAGAACTTTTTACCATTGTGAGTGGACTGGGAGTTTAACAAACAGTTTCCTGTTTGTTTGCCATATGTGGAAATACATGGATCAGATCAGAATTTGCTACACTTGCAAGCAGGCTTTTCAGGAGCATAAATGCATTTGCAATTTTGTAACCTCTTCACCTCTGCAAGTGTAAAGAACACATTTCTGTTATATACCCTAACAGTCAGCATACAAGATCAAACGCAAAGAGGGTTTTTTTCCATCTTTAATGTATAAAGCATGTGTCCGACAACAACAACAAAATCAGTGCCAGAAGAAGCAGTCCATAGGGAAGCAGTAATTTGTGTGTCTGCACATTATTCTGTGTCTATGCACATATTAACCCTGGTATACAGTAAATTGTGTTACCATGGCAGCCCTCACATGGAAAAGTTATACACTAGTAGGGTATCTCTAACAACCACCAATGGGGAATATGCATGTTCTGGCAAATGAAGACGGGTGAAGATTTTTTCTGGGAGGAAACAATGCACTATCATTAAGGATGAAAAAAACAGGAAAAAAGAAACAACTCAATATTGCCCCAAATGTAAGAGGTGAAAAAAAATCCCTCAGAAGAACTTCTTTCCATTCTCCAATGCATCAGCACCACTGTGACTCCCAAGGGCTGGAACGCTGTTGCCTTTATTCAGACAAAGCTGCCATTAAAATCCGGTGTTAAGGTTTTCATTCCTTATACATTCCATTCAGGCTGTTACAGGACACTTTGCTCATATTAGTTTTTGTGTCCAATTCTGAGATTTACCTTCTTTCTTGATGACAAAGCCAGTTTATCAAGGGTGAGCTGTTATCAGTGTTCCTTACAGCTGGTCAACACTGCATCTTAGCCATGTTATTTACATTTGTATATATAACTTTGCCAAACTTCAGCTTTATTGCTGACTTTTTGAATGAGTTATTTATTTAATTATTTCTTCTTCATGCTTGAACAAAAAAAGGTTCAACCATTTAGAGGAGTCTGATTAGAGGGAAAATACTTTTTTAAGACAATTAGGGATTTTTTATGACAGTTCTCCTGGTACGTTTAAGACCTGTTGGTTTCCATTGGAGTTTTAACTTCAGTGGTACATAAATGACAGCATCACTCAAAAAGAAAGTACAATAGAAATGGCAGACCATGTCAGTGTTTTACAGTGCAAAACTCAACGTTGAGTAGAGTGAATGTAGGGTCAGCACTTTGGGTGAGTTATCAGTGATTTAGGAAGAAGAAGAAAAGAAAAAAGACATGACAAGATAGACACTCCTGAGAGCTAGAGGCTTGTTGTATTGGCTGAAGTTTAATGGAAAAGTGGTGCTCCTGTCAGCTGGTGTACTACATAATAACGTTAACAACACTACAAACAGGTTGTGGTTTATTGCTTCAATTTCTTATGTACTGGCAAGAGAATTAACAAGATTGATGCATTAGGATCTTAGATCTCAGTCAAATTAGGTGACTAAGAGGGTGATGAAAAAAATGCTTGTTCTTTGAAGGAGCACAACTCCATCAGAAACTTGTTACGTTTCAGCATCAGACCATTTGATGAGTTGCTGATTTAATAGCACACTTAGCAGGCAGTAGTTACATTGATAGGGGCAACTACTTAATCAGTGCTTTAAAGATATTATGTTCTGAGTGATTTAAAGGGATATTGTGCTTTAGTAAGTGTGCCGTGAGTATGAATATGTTCTGCATGAAGTGAATGCAAAAATGAGGTTGCAAGTGTCATTTATACTGTCAGCCTCTTTATTTGGACATATGTTAAAAAAAGAAAGACAGTAAACACAAAACAAATACTAGCATTTTGAAAATGTTGCTTACTGGGAAGAAATAACAATTAGTGGAGGAGAACAGGGAAAGAAAACAGCAGTTGTTATGTTCTATGAGTTTGCACAGTAGGGAAAGAGAGAAAATAATGAAATGCTGGAAAATACAGGACAGGAGATCTTTGAGGGTGCAACAGTGAGTAAAGTGCTTGAGTTCCACCAAATGGCTTCTATGACTTGGAGGATTTCCCTCATCATGATGAATGTATTCAGGAATGCTGTCTGCCTTTCAATACCTGTCTTGTATAACAAGTGGCTCGAGGAATAGATTTTGCATACCTTACCAAACTAGGGCAAACCAGCTTGGTACAGAAGGAGCTGTCTGCGCTTGTAGATCTGATATTGTATCTGATAAATATCTGTGGAGAATCAGCATGGGAATTGCTTTTTGAAGTCTCATAGACAACATTTAAAATAACAAACAGCAAAAAAGCAAGGAAGCAGTATCAGTGTATTTGAAATATCTGATGTTCAAGGATAGCTGAGGTAGAGGGTGTTTCATGCCAAGTGACTGATCCAAGTTTGAAATGACTGCAGCTTTCACCTAGACTTTGACTTTAGGTTGAGGCTAGTGACTGCACTTTATAGCTTCCCAGACTAAGATCACAGGGGTCTGTGGATTATATCCTTCTAGCCCCAGAGTCCACATAGAATCATAGAATCATAGAATAGTTAGGGTTGGAAAGGACCTTAAGATCATCTAGTTCAAACCCCCCTGCCTTGGGCAGGGACACCTCCCACTAAACCGTGCCACCCAAGGCTATGTCCAGCCCGGTCTTGAACACCGCCAGCGATGGAGCATTCACAACTTCCCTGGGCAACCCATTCCAGTGCCTCACCACCCTCACAGTAAAGAATTTCTTCCTCAGATCCAATCTAAACTTCCCCTGTTTAAGTTTGAACCCGTTACCTGATGCTTTGCTTAAACTCCCCACCGCGTACTGCAGTTTATGTGGAGACGCCAGAAATTAACCATCCACATGCTGGCTGGTTCTTCCCAGTAATACCCAGTTACTACTGGGGCAATGTGGTGCAGGCAGCACAGTCTAGAGTGCAGTGCCAGAGTCCCATGGATTGCTGTGGTATTGGAGCCTCACAGGCTGATGGCATGGAGCTTTTCCTCAGCATCGAATTCATTAACTTTTGAAAATGGCCAGATCTTTAAGGTCCATCACAGCAAGCACAAAAATAAAGAAGGGAAAATAAAAACAGGCTTTGCGTAGGGCAGGGGAGCTGTTCATTTTGTTGAGGAGAAAATGAGGCAAGGCAGAGTCATTAGGAGGGCTCCTTGTGAAAGCAGGAGTTGCTTGGAAAATTACAGTGCCATTGAGTAGAATACATTGAATACAAAAAGGACATATAATAAGAAGAAAGCAGTTATGCACCTAAGCCCTGAAATGTACCATTACATCCATCCTGAGAGGTAATCATTCCTGTCATTACTAAGCTGTAAGATCACTCAGTCCTAGCGTAGTAGAAATCCAGGAGCTCAACACATCAGTCAGGTAGCTTTTCACAACCTTCTGCTTCTGTGGCTCAGCTGGAGTTCAAAGAAAGCCTGTATAGTGGCAGGCACATTATGGTTGCTAGAAAAGCTTGTAAGCAGTAACTCATAAACATCTTTGATTGAAATAAATTAAGTTTTCTTTTCATTACTGCTTTGCAGTCATTTGAAAGTGCAGTGTTTCTTGCTCAGGAACTGATCCATTGGTATGTGCAATTGTAGCTCTGCAACAGAACTTTTGGGGACAAATGACATATGTTACAACACAAATTTATATTTTCTTTTAAGTCACCACTGGTGTTCCCCTTAACTGTTGCAGTTGGGTTTTGTTTATATGTTATGATCTGTATCACATAACTGAACCGTGTGTGTAATTAACATAACAGAAGTGGCAGGTATCACACTACCAGAATGGTGATAAAAGTAGCCAGAGGCGATGGCTGAGCAGAATACAGAGATGTGACATATTGTCTACGCCACAGACGGGCAGTAGCATAGAAATCCTGAGCATGGAATGACTGTTTGACCACCGTACTGCCTATGTGCAGCCACTAATGACTTTGCCAGTCTTACCCATTGAAATTATGTCTTGTTTCGTGTCGTAGAAACCATTCAAATTATTCTTAGTACCACCTTACAGATCTGGGACATGATATACTGACTTGGAGAAAAGGTCCTGCACTCCATCTGTGAAGCAGCCAGGGAAATAGGAAAGTAAATGTTTGAGTTATTTACCAAAAAGTTTGACAAAATGCAGAACCTTCTGACATCCTTAGAGAATAAAAAACTGACAATCCCTGCCAAAAAGACAGTCTTGGAAAATGAAATGGAAAATCATATGTTTTGTTGAAACATTCAAAGTAAAACTGTGACAGAAAAAATACTGCATAGTGGTGCAAATAATTGCAGATTTATCCAAAAGATGAACAGGTTCTTAAAAATAGCTTGAACCACTCCAATGACCTTAAGATTGCTTGGCACCACAGAGCCATAGGCTTGCCCCCACCTATTTCTGTGTCCAGTCTTCGCTTTCATATTGTCCAAAAGTATATCCCCGGGAACAGACAATCTTCATTTAAAGAATTTGAGTGCTGAGGAATTCATTCTGTGGATATATATAGTTTTATCACTCCATTATTGTCACTACTTATTACCAAAACCACAAAAGCTTCTTTCCTCTCTACACAAAAACTAATTTCTGTGTTTTCACTAATGCCTCTTCCTAAATAGAGATTATTTCTCCTTACTTATGAACCGTGAGTGGATCACTCATTGACCTTATCCTACATAACCTAAGCAGCCAGAATTTCTTAAGTCTCCAACAGCAGGATGGGTTCTGCAGTCTTGAAATCTGTGCAAAAGTGTTTCTGGATCATTTCCAGCTTGTCAACAAGCTCCTAAAATGTGTGGATTGAATACTTAGGACTTAACACTGTGTCAGAGGGCAATTTACTAATTTCCTACTTTATGCCACATTCTCGGGGGAAGCATTAATGAATATCCTGGCTGTATCTGTCCTTATCTACTGGGACACACACAGTGTAGTTCAGTTTCCCATTCACCAGAACATGTAGATCAGGCAGGCGTCTGCTCAAAACACTTTGAAGTTTCTGTTCAGTCCTTGCGCCCCAAAGCATCTGTACTCAGGAACCAGACGTGCCTGCCCGTCTGGTGATAGACTCAGAATGCCTGTTGTTTTTCAGACTCCTGTCCATATTATTCCATGTTAGAGAGAGAGAGAGAGAGAGCACATTACATTTTCCTTTGTATCTTGAAAACACTAGAGAGACTGCTTACCTGGAGAAGGAGACTCTACTGAAATGGTATCAGTGTTGGATGCTTGTCATCACTGTACCTAGCTTTTAAGGGTCTGACTATCTGGAAGCTGTGAATCTGAATTCAAGGCTTTAAACTGCTTTATATGGGCAAAAATGGGCATCTCAGAAGGGTGTTTATTAAGCAAAAGCTACTTATGCCAGTCCTCAACCATGACTGCAAAGAGTGTGTCTTAGCTCCCCAAGGCAATGAGAAGTGCTCCATGCTTCAACCAGGACCTGTATAATTATTTCTCTATCCTCTCTGAAGATAATTTAATGTAAAATGTCTGAATAATTTTAGGTGTGCAGACTAAAAGTTCTACCCCAGTTCAGAGTGTCTGAGTCATGCATATTGTAGTTTTTATCCTCTCGAACAGGGAACTGGAAGTGTTTTCCTGCAACAGGCATGTAACTCTGTTTTAAGAGTGGCAAGTCCCAGAGCCCAGAAGATTCTCTTACAAGATGGGAAAGAGGATTTTTGAACACCTTTTCCTGAAAGGGTGTTTAGCCCAGACCTCCAGGTGTATAAGAGGCTGAGTAGAAGCAGTATAGGCAAGGTGGACACCCCCACCCAGCTGAATGAAAGCTGCCTTTGCTGCTTGGCTGTTGTGTGCAACTCATTCACATCTGTGCACACTAAGGTTAGTTTGGGTTGGCTCTGGCTCCTGCAGTGATCTGGACTGTAGCTTGACAAATTGGAGAGCAGGTGAGGTACTAACTTACTGTGCTGTTCTGGGAGGGCAACACTTCTTGACAGACAAGTTAAATGCCTACAGGCTTTAGAAATGCAAATTTAGATACCTGGGGACTCCAGCTAGGCTTTATGTAGGACATTTTAGGAATTATGGTCTTCTACATAAGTGTCTAAATTCCATCCATGTTCCATTTCAGGTTTATTAGTCCCTCTGTGGATTTAGGCCTGGGAAAGTAAAAGACAGGGTGCAAGAACCACTAGACAGTGCTTAATAATGAATCTCCAAGCAGAGAGCACACAGGCTTTGGTTTGAGGTCCAGCCAAATTTGGAGTCAAATAAGAAAAGACATGCCTTTTGGGATTGCAAATCAGCAAATTAGTGTGGAACAGAAGCAATAGAAGAAGCAGCTGAGAGAGAACAACCTGAAAGATATTTGTCCGTTCTCTCAAAAACATTGCCAGTGTTTTCTACAGATGTGGTCTATTAAAGTACACACACTGGAAGATATTCGGTTTGGTTTGGTTTGGTAGCGGTGTAGAAATTGCAGTTTTTATGCATGATGAATATAGAGTTAGAAACTGCCATGTAACACTGAAATCTTTCACACCTCTGTTTCATATATATTTCTTTATACAGCTGCTTTCCTCCAAAATGGCTAACGGGGTGAAAACTCGGAACTTCTTCTCAGGTTAGTTTTACATTGTTCAAAAAGGAAGTTCCCATTTCAATGGAAAGAGCGGGCCATGGTCGCAGCAAGGTCACAGGGAATGTTCACCCATAGTTTGGCATGAAGCAGATATAGTCCAACCACAAATGCCCGGCTGAAGTTTTCCATCTGGAAATACTATCCAGTGTGTATTTCTACCTACTTTATACTGTTTCTGAACGTTGTCTGCAATTACAGCAGTAGCCTGCTTACGTTGAATTAAGGCTGGGAACATCTAGATCAAGAGTGACTTTCCCGCCAATCCTTTAGCCTTTTCAATATAATGAAATACTACTACTACTAATAATAAAGGTATTAGTAATAATGTAATCACCAAACTAAGAACTCTATTCATTACTACATGGAAGTTCAGACTGATGTTCTAGTTCAAGCTGAACAATGCTTTAAGCTACAAACAAACTTGAACGAGGGTAATTGTACAGAAAGCGATTACTCAGACTGAAAACCCCGTGGGACAACCACTATCTCTGCTCTGTGTTTGCATAACACTGAGATGCACCAAGGTCTAAGTCTCCTCTGGGGGATCACCATCTGTGATGAGATAAACTCTAACTAATCTCTGGGGCTTATTGCCATCAGCACTACAGAGTCTGTTTTCTCTCTTGGTTTCTCCTCCAGTATTTATTCAAAGGTCCTATGTAGAAGTAGTAAGAGTGACAAGCATATAAGGTTATGCAGAGGGGGAATCATCTCTAGCACTATGCTTTTGATTCTCATCAATTTCCTACCCTGTCAGAAACCCAGAGAACCTAGGATAGCTGGGCAACTCTTCCCCTCCATGATTTGGAAATTTAAGAGATCAGAAAAAATATTAGAGAAATAATTTTATAGCTAAATTCTATAAACCAAGCAGACATGTTGAAGATGTTCAAGGAAAATAAAATGCTACTTGTCTTGGTCACTGGAGAATAATTTAAAATCTATTCTGTTTTATGATGGCTGACTGTCAGTTTTTCAGTGACTGATAGAATTTTTCAGTGACTTTCTGTGAGAAAGACTGCATTTTTTCCAGCAACAATGCCAAGCATTTTATTTCATTTAACCAGTGAAGAGGAGTATGAATATTGGAGGCATTAGCCCCTTTCAGTGTTTGGGGTACTTCTACTTTTTGCTTTGTAACTCTTCTATTATGGTCATAGATCCATGTCATAATGCCAGGATACTGGCATTCAAAAGCATGTGAAATTCAAATTCATAGCAGTTTCATAGTTGCCCTCATAAATTCTAGTTATGGCAGGATGCACATGTTCTAGGGAGGGCTGGAACTAAATTGTTCCGGATGCTAAACAAAGAGGAAAGGTGATTCCTCATCCTCAGTATCAACCTATCTAAAGGGGGGATAGAAATAATGTCCTGTGATTAAAAGGGTCAGTGGACCAACAGAGTTTAAATCTCAGATATTGTGTTTTGCAACTAATCCTCACAATAAAAGAATGTAAACAAGTTAATATATATACATATTGTCAATTTAATTCAATTGAATAATTGGAGAAAATCACAACCTGTTTACATATACTCTATGAGTAGAAAGTGTAGCTATATTAAATCATGTAAATTATTCTCTGTGAGCTGTTTACTCTTTTCCAGTAATGATGTTATTTGTCACCTCAAGCCCCTGTATGTGGATATAAACCAAAGCACATGTTAGGAAAAAAGAATAACTATACACAACATGGGCTTTTCCTCTCTGGAGAAGTCTAGTGCTGCCCATTTACATTGTGGCCTTAATTAAGCAGTGATTTATGTTTATTTGGAGAGCTAAAGATAATTACTACCTTTTCTGATGTGAACTAGCTGTCCATTTGACCTCAGTATTTTAGCCAAAGAATGTTTTAGAGACTACTTTTTAAAGCAAAAGTGCTTTTTTCTGCTCTTGTCTTTGGTTAAGTTTGTTCCTCAGAATAAGACTCCTCTTGCCAGGTGGGTTTCCTGGCTTCTATGGGACACAATAGGACAAAAAGGTGCTTCAGGATGATACCTTCTTGAGATGAAGATTTGCCTGCAGCCTGCTCCCCTTTCGAGAAGGATCGGAGGAATGTCCCAATTGTTGCCTGTTGCTTCTACCATGAGTGAGTGGCTGTAACAGCAGAGACAGCTTATGCCATTTCTTCACAAGTGGCTTTTAATTTTTTTGAAAGCTAGAGCATTGCCACCATTTCCTTCAAAGGAACCTTGTTAAGCCTCCTTAGCGTTGATGAAGTTTTGATTTTGCATTCATACACAGGTGTGTTAATGTCTCAACTTCATGGCAAAAAAGCAATGATAAAAAGACTAGGAGCATGCTTTCTGCTGTCCATCCCTGTCCATCTGTTTGCTTGCAGTCAGCAAGAAAATAAACTCTCAAGTAGAAGCTCTTCCTTTTTTCTCATCCTTTTCCTTTGCTGTTTTCCATATTGACAGGATGCGAGGCCTTACAGTGGCGATCTCCAAAGCTATTTTGCTCCCAGCCTTATCTTGATTTACATTACATGCAGCTAGGTGGGCTTTATTTTAAAACAGCCATCTGGAGAGATTTAACCACCTCCAGCAGGCTTCACGTTTGAAATAAAATATGGCAGGTACCTGGGCCAATGATCTGATGACAC
This sequence comes from Forpus xanthops, assembly GCA_032466535.1. Taxonomy (NCBI): domain Eukaryota; kingdom Metazoa; phylum Chordata; class Aves; order Psittaciformes; family Psittacidae; genus Forpus; species Forpus xanthops. Next base: position 35,284 of record JASSUY010018857.1, on the reverse strand, counting down.
ATTTTATCATTCCAATGGGCATTTCCCGTTCTGATAACAACTTCACAAGTGCCACCTTGCCACTGAGAGTGAAGAAAGAATTTCCATTCTGTCTAAGACAATGGATTGTTTCTTTGTACAACAAGCTATAAGCTGGTTAATTGTCTTCTGGGTATCTTACAGAGCCATGAGAAATCTTTGTGCTAGGCATTTTACTCGAGTGCTCCCTCCACAGCAGCACCTTCTTGCTTTTCTGAAGTGCTGCACTGACAGTCTAAGAAAACACCTCCTTTTAAAACCACCTTGGGAGATTCCAAATGGTGCGATAAAACAACTGTGGGGTAGAAATCAGAAATCATGCAGTAAGTACTCAACTGGGAGTGTTTAAAAACCATGGAAGTGTGTGCGAGAGTGTATGGTATCATTAGAAACTCAGTTTCTGATTTCCCAAATTTTTTAATTTAAAGTAAGTTCCGCATTCCTCATTGTACCCCTGAAATGCCATCCACAGTTAAGGAAATGCCAGTTGTAGCCCCATCTCATGTAAGCAGAGGATGGCAATTGCATTTTACAAGCAATTAGAGGAACTTCTGGAGTTTCCACATGCACTCTGTGATTTGGCAGCATGGCAGAATCCATGATTTTAGTTTTAGTGCTGAAAGATTGTAAAATCATGCCTTGCGATGTAGAAAATGGAAGTTCCTTTGAGAGCTGCATTAATGAGCTCATTTTACTAAACTTCATTAAACCAGCCATATAATCTGTGCAAACTTAGTCTGCTTCTCAATTACATGGAAATGGAGTGTGCTCTGACGAGTTAGGAGCCAGTGGCCATTACTGATTGTGTCATCCCACGGAGGCTAAACTATTGCAGATGTCTTCTGTTATGAATTTTGAAGCTGTAGGTGAGAAGAATTTGGCTGAGAAATGCAGCACGTGGCTGTGGGATGATAAAAGATGTGCAGGACACAGGGCTGTTGTGTGTGTGAGCTGTGGAGACAGACAAGCAGGTACAGCCACACCACATTCGGGTTGGTGGTTGCACTGGCTCACATACTGCAGTTTTAAGGGGTACAGAGGCAAATAGTTATTTCCAGTACTTGTCAAAAATGATCTTAGACCTCTGAAGGAAGATCCTCAGAGGATGGCATGATCCAGCCAATTGCCAAGAAAAACAAGATGTGGGCAAAACCTCTATTTAGCTGAACACATTGTGGTTTATATACCTCCTACCCTAAAATCTCTGCTATTGTATCCTGGTGCACTGGACAGGGATAGGGTGGTGTCTGCACTGTGTGTTCCTGTGCAGGAGGATCATGGTCCTGCACAGTGTTCTCTGCTCTATAGGGGACTGTATGGTGTGGAAGCTCTCCATAAAGCATTGTGGTGCGTTTCATTTCACGCCCTTGAGAGACGCCAATCTATCAAACACAAAATGTTTTGAAAATAAATTCAGTTTTATGAAATTTCAGAACTCAAAACATTTCTGTCAAAATATGCCCCTACTACAACTGATCTTCTATTGAGAGAATTGGGGGATTAACTTAAACTTAGAAGATGAATGGAGAACAGGAAAAGAAAGGACTGAAATCAAAATATTGAATTAACCTGAACCAGCTTCATGGGTTTTGTTTTCAGTTAGCAAACAATTCTGACAATTTAATTTTTCATTTCATTTCAGGGATTTATTTGAAACCTGTGACATGGAAAACATGGGAAAGAAAGCACTGGAAAGATCAGGTACATTACAATGTGTTGCAGCCCTGTCTCCAGTGGCAAGACAGACTAGATTTGTGCCTTGCACCTTTTCATGGGCTTTTGTTTAATTATCTGTTTATTCAGACTCTATCCCAAACCTATCGTATACATTAATCTCTAAACAAAGGGTCCAGTTGTCAGGAGCAGATGTGACCACTTGCCTGCTTTCCTTTTTATTGTACCAACCTGTCCTTCGAGTGTCCTGGTGTTTTTCTTTTAATTATGCACCAGTTGTGCCATATTCTGTCTTGTGGGATACAACGTGCTGTGGCAATTAAGACCAGAACATCAAAGCTGACTGAGCTTTTATTGGTGAGGGGAAAGTAATGGAAGTGGTAAAACAGCACTTCTGGGATGTACAGACCTTCTCCAACCGCAGTCAGTGAAACTAAGATATAAAAGAGAGCTGGTGACCTGGTCTTTTTCTCAATGTCTTTTAATGTGAAAAATTAAATCTTATACAAGTGCTGATCCCAACCTTAGTCACTCAGAAGGGAGGCAGCTTTCAGAAAGTATTCGGTATCTGTTCATCAAAAAATGTGCTGTCACTACAGTGCTGAAGTGAGTGTGCCCTGCCTGTGGTTAGGAACATGGAAGAGTGACAGACGGTTTACAGTCCTGGTGGCTGCCACCTCACCAAACCACGGACAGATTTACCAGAACACCACCAGACAAAACAAATTATATACTCGAACTGGCCACGATAGCTGGATAATGCATTTAGAGCCTCCCTGTGAAGGCTTATAGTTTCTATAACTGCATATGGTCCCTCATTATATCATAAAAGCATGCTGTAAATGTAGTTCGATCTAATGCTAAGGTTTGAAAGAGAGCTTGTGCTGAGGTTATGTAAATGAACTGGCTATGCCTGTTTTGCCTGCATGTGGGATGATTGGTTCGAGGCTGTGTTATTTCCAGAGGAAAGGTCATATCTTACAGAGAGCTTGCAAACAAAGATGCATTTAATGCCTATCTGCAAAGTCCTGGGTGTTGTTCTACAAGCTCAGGAGATGCATAACGTTTAATGTTGTGACATTAATTATAACATTAACATTAAGAAAGTGACAGTAAAACTGAGTTTGGAAGCACCAAGAGGAAACACATTAATGCTTGAAAATGACCATTTTGGAATCCTTTTGTAAGCAGGTTCCCACTGTTGGTTCTGTGCACAGAGGAGGTTTAGGGGGACTGTTAGGGGAAGGGAATGGAACTGAGATACTAATAGCTGGCACTCAAGGTGGGATGGCAGAAATGAGGTAACAGTGACTCCTCCTCAAATCATTCCAAGGTTTGTGCTGGGCCTGGCACAGGTGGATGTATGAAATGGGGAAACTGTAATGGTTGCTGCTATTCCCCCAGGCCTCCAGGCTGAGTAGATATTGTTCAGAAAAGGTTCTTGTTGAAAGCAATAATTATCTGGTAATTAAATGATGCTGTTGCATATGGTAGATTTCCAAAGTGGGGTTGTCCTAGAATAATATAAGCCTGCATATGAAGAAGGTGAGCAAAATCTTGCCCTAAGACTTTCATGCTTTTTTTTTTTTCTGTGCGCTTACTGTAATATAAAGCCAATGTTAAAGTATAAAGCGAAGCTATCAGCTCTTTGGCAGTGGTTCAGGCAAGAAATAAGTTTTTAAAAACAAATTATATTATATGCATGAAATATTTTTTCCAAGCTGCTGTGTTCAAGAGAAAACAATAGTTGCAAAGCTACAAGCAATTGCATAAGAAACAAAACAGGATGTACAGCTAAGGGTGCACTGTGAGTAGATTTTAGAAGCTGATATGTTAGATGTTACTGTTAAGGAGTTCATAAGATATTAAGAACTATCAGAAAACTCCTTCTCCATCTGTAACTTTTCCAGTATCCTCCTGGAATAGTTCTGTTTTTGTAGCAGCAGCAATAACAGAAACACTTGCATAGGTTAATCTACAGACCAAGACATGTTAAGATTCAAGCTCATAATTATTTTTGAGCACAGAATGTAAATTTTCTCAAGGCAATGAGATGTTCAAAGGCTGGTCTCATCCTGCTATTAGAGCACTTTTGGGTGGTTTCTAAAGTTTACTTATTGCAGAAAGCAACTAAAATTTACATTAAGGATCCATATGTTTCTTTTTTGTGTCCTTTCTGCATAAACTAACTAAATCTTTTAATTTATTTTTTTTTCAGTGTTTCATAGAATCATAGAATGGTTTGAGTCGTAAGATCATCTTGCTCCAATCTGCTATATGCAGGGACACCTTCCATGAAACCAGGTTGCTCCAAGCCTCATCCAGCCTGGCCTTGAACACTGCCAGGGATGGGGCAGCCACAGCTTCTCTGGGCACCCTGTGCCAGTGCCTCAGCACCCTCACAGGGAGGAGCTTCTTCCTAATGTCTAATCTAAATGTCCTTTCTTTCCATTTAAAACCATTAATGCTTGTCCTACATGCCCTTGTCCAAAGTCCTCCAGATTTCTTGTCAGCTCCTTTAAGCACTGGAGCTGCTCTAAGGTCTCCCTGAGCCTTCTCCAGGCTGAACAAGCCCAGCTCTCTCTGCCTGTCTCCATAGCAGAGCTGCTCCAGCTCTTTGACCATCTTTGTGACCTCCTCTGGACTCACACATCATTCTTGTGTTGAGGATTCCAGAGCTGGATGCAGGACTGCAGGTGAGGCCGCACAAGAGTAGAGTAGAGGGTGACAATCACCTGCCTTAATCTGCTGGTCACACTTCTTTTGATGCAGCCCAGGATACAGCTGGCTTGCTTGGAATGCACGCACACATCGCTGGTCATGTTGAGCTCTCATCAACCAACATTTGTGTCTGTGGTGTTTTTATCTGGATTTCCATAATTGTCAGATAATTTTTTTTATCTTTGAGAAAATCTCTGTGTACAGTGTGGGGTAGAGCACGAACAGGGGATTTAAAGTACTGTCCTGGTGGGATCTGAATCAGTGTCTGGAAAATCCTGTTCCAACCAAAGGGCTTAGATGAGATGTTTCCCCTGAGGCCAGAGCCTTTCAGTGATGGGTCAGTTCTAAAGATGAATCACTGGGATTGCGAAAAGGCTGACCAAAGAACAGCCAAATCATGCTACTGATGAAAAAGTGTGTAGGGAGTGATGACAATTTGGGTAAGAAACAGAGAAAATGTTTTTCTCCAATCCAAACTTATTCCCAAAAAGCAACCCTAAAAATAAAACAAAAGCTTTCTCAAGAGAGTTATTCTGCTGTTCCTATCCAAAACAAAGTATATATGTTGCTACTGAATAAAACCTCTTTTTCCTACATTCTCCAGTGCAGTTTTCCCATTGATATACCCCACATTCAGAAAAGATACAATTTCTTCAGGTGTTAGCAGTAGCTAGTTTGTTCCTCATCATCTGTGGAGCACAATCCTACTTCAAAAAGACAAAAACAGTCCTCTGCAAGCCATGGAGTGCATTCTTGAAGTTTCTTCTGTGTTGTCATGCACAATTTATGAAGGCCTGTTTTTTTTTTTGTATTCTGATGTGATAGGATACAGAATATGGCCAGGTTGTCAGAGTACTCTGCCTGTGGCCCTAATCTGCAAGGTGCCTGTTTATAACCTACGTTGGCTGCATCAAAGGGGAAATGGGGTGAGGACAGGAGAAGGCCTGAGCTCTGCTCTGTCATGACAACCTCACTCCATCAACACTCTGAAATCAAATTAAATACACCCTCCATTTATGATCAAATTGCTGTTCACTTGGATTGCAATGGCAACTGATTGATTCTCCCTGAAAGCCTTCTTTTCACTCAACCATCTTGTTAAAAGTCAAAATGCTCGTCTTATGGATCAGAAAAGCTTGAATTTGGATATTCATCAAAGCACACTTGTACAGCTCTGATAGGAGATCAGAGGACTCCAGAGGAATTTCTCTGACCATCCAGAGGGCTGGATAGAAGAGAGTGGGATGTGGACTGTAGAGAGGATAGGGGTCTAAGTCATGCTCAGCCCTCGGTCAGAGAAATGCTGGATTCCCTGCAGATTTAGGGAGATGAATTAAACTCTCCACATTCCAAGCTTCATTTTAAGACTATTTCCTGACAGTCTATTTTTGCTTGAAAGGTGAATCTGAACAATTAATTCTGGTGCAATATTTTTTGTTGCTCTATTTTCACTAGTGTAGCTTAAAAAAATCTAGCTCTGTAATAAATAACAGCTCAGTAAGCCCTGAGCTCACTGTCAGTGAATCTCTTTTAGTGCCATCTGATTCATTTCTAAGGCTCTAGTTTCTCATTGTGGCTTATTATTACATTTTGCTGTTCTGAAAGATGATGTAGGTAATTGCGCTGGTCCCTTAGCTAACTATAGATTCTTTTTAGTTTCTTAATAATAATGAAATTGCCATAGATGCCTTACAATATTTTTTTTTTCAGAAATAAACATTTAAGCAGAGGTTCACACAAAGTAATCCTGGGCTGCCCTGCGGCAACAATTATAATTAAAATATAAATGTTTGATTATATAATTGCAATTACTTCCTTTTGATTAGCTTGGATCCTTTCCATGGCCATACTCCTCCTTTCGAATAACTCAGCCTTTGTGCTCCGTGCTGCAAGAACATTAATGTAGATACAGTCATGGGCTGAAAAATACATTCCTGTTTCAATCCACAGGTAACGAAAACACTTGACTGTTATACTTATTGGAGAAAAATTATTTGTGTGTAATTAGATGTCTGCATAGTCCTGCTAGAAATACAACACTTGTGCTTATAAACCTAAAACAGTGAAGAGCATTGCTTTAACCTCTCCACTCCACCAATGATCAGCCTAGCAATAGTCTCAGGAAGTCACAGTCACCCTCGCTTATGGGTGATTGTTATTCTTGTGCAGGCATACCATCAAAATAGGTCTACAGATGATCATGAGAGCTCCCCTTGTCCTTTACTGTCCAAATAGCAGGAAATGTGAGCTACATGGATTTCTTTTAACTCAAAAAGAAATCAAACTCAGGTACAATATACCTGAGAACACTGGGGTATAATATAGTGTAACATGGCATGGCATGTGCCCTGTAAAGGAGCCACAGACATCTGCTTTGTGCACCCCAAGGAAGTTTAAGGAAAAGCAAAACACAAATATGTCAACTTCTGGGAAGATGGAAAGATTCTTGCAGTGGAACATTTTTCTGGTGAAGCCCAAGTGAATGCTACATTCCTCCTCAACAGCTGTGTGGTGAAATGTGGTGGTGAAAGCATGTATGGTTTAGATATAGGGGCCTAAATGTCAGTTTGGCATTTAGAACTCACCCAAAATCATCCCTGGGAGTAGCACCAAAGGGCAAGTGGTATTCTTTTACCACAGCTCAGAAGCTGTGAAAGGGCATGGCATGTAGAGAGTAACTGATTATTTAATTTACACAGTTTGCAATTAAGTTGGGTTTATCTGGTAGCAGAAACATAAAGCAGCTCTAAATACTGCTAGAAATGCACAGAAGAAATGAAATAAATTTGACAGTATAATTACAGCCTCCTTTTATGATTCCATCAACATTATGCAAGTGCACATGAACCTGTGCTTTTACAAAAGCTTTATGAAAATCCCAAATTGTACTGAAATTTGGCAAAACAAGGGAAGTAAAATTCTACGTTTTGGTTGTTTTATAATGAATACACCCAGAGTCCTGTTGTAGTGGTCTGCATGCAAAGCATGATATTCAATTAAAGTACTGGTTAATGATTTCTTCATTTAGCGACAATCATATAAACAGAAAAGTTGGAACATAACAAATTAAAAAAAGGACTGTGGAGTAAATTTCAACTCATGTTGAAAGCTAATGAAATGTCAAGTCAATCATTAAATTATAATTCAATAGTTTAAAAGAATTTAATCTTTTTTTATTTATTTTGTGACATGGAAGAAGCAAAGGGCCAAAACACAAAACTGTGAGCGTATTTTGGCTAACGTGAATATTGGAATGAGCAGTTCAGTTGCATTTCACCTGGAGTACATTAACAACTTCTACAGTGATTATTTTTCTTGCTTTCAAGGAAATTAAATAATCAACCAGCCAAGACAGTTCTAAAACAAGCAATTGACCTGTCACAGGATAGAGGGATTGATTATTCTATAGTCTTCATTTCACTTTACTAAATACACACCAGAGCAGACTTTCAGAGGTGTCTAAAGGTTAGCTCAGCCATTTCAAGCCCCAGCCTCAAGGCTGTGAGTACATTCAGTTCCCACTGAACTTTATAAAAGCGAACCATGGTTGATTAAGCATCAACCCTCAATCACCTTCAGGCAGTGGATGCTGTGGAGCACAGCTGTCTACATGGAGGTGGGACAGGAAGAATGTGTCAGAAGCACCTAAGTCCTTTCCTTTGAAACACAAATATTAACAGTTTACAGCCATGCTATGAGGTTCAGACATGCCAAACTGCTACAAGAGTCACCAAGTTGCTTATTTTGTGGTTATTATCTTCTAAATATGACAGGTGACTAATGGAGGAATGAAAGGGTTGGCTAATCTTGAGTGCGAGAGTATGGGAGAAGCACCATGTCAGCAGGCTGAACAACTATTACGTGATGATGGCTTCCTGATGTTATGCTCAGTAAGAGCTGAAGCTCTATTTTTAGAGAGGACATTGATACCTCTGCAAAACTTCTAGAAGCTTATTTGTGCATTGTCAAAAGCATGGGGAGAATTTATTTTTGGTAGGTGGCTGCTCAAGAACAGGGGGTCAGCCTTAGTGGGATTTGCTTGGTCTGTGCTCTGTGTGCAGGACTGGAGGGAATCCAGAGCGGACTCTGTGAGGTGCTGATTGTCCGGCTGAGCTTTTTCCCTGTTAGGGCTCTCTCTTTCCTCCAGTATTTACAGAATAAACACCAGAGAACATCAAACCTTGCTTTGGTTTTGCTCTGTTTGGGATTTTTTTTTTTTAGGAAAAAGGAAATGAGATTGTTTTCTAAGTAATATGATTTCTGATTACAGTGTTCAGTGCTAGTGGTGATACTGGGGCTTTGTTACTAGTGAACAGTGGGAAAAATAGTCTGCTTGCTTCCTGGGTTCTGTATGATATAATTAAAGATGAAACCACATGAAATAATTGTCCTTAAGGACAATTGGGTAAAGCCAGACTGGTAGCATCAGTACCCAAGCACAGAAAAGCAGAAATGAACATCTAAGACAACAAATAAGATAAACAATTCAAGCAAGTCTATCATATAGTATTTCACACGCCATCCCCCAGCCCAAGACAGTCTCCAGTGTCCCCGAAGAAAATTAAATTCTATTCTATAAACCCACACTGACCAGTAGTCCCCAAACAGCTTGTATTTATCTTGCTGTGGTCAGCTTTTGGTAATTCACATATCTTCTACAATGCTTATGACACGTGACAGCTTACAGACTGCATCTAGGAATGACAGGAATTACAGATGGGAAGGAACTGTTGACCTTGGCCCCACAGGACTGCTCTCCACTTCATATTTTAATGCAATGTGCAGTTGGCCCATTCCAGATGATCTGATATAGATGTTACTGTCACTTTCCCTCTTAGTCAGAAGAGCCCATCAGCGACAATGGAATAGATTATGTGCCTGCCAATAGGAGAAATGCCCAGTGAAAATCTGAGCCACAACTCTAAAGGTTCTTTTGAAGGAAAACGACTTAATTATAAGGCTAGAAAATTACCATGGAATAATTAATATGCTTGGTATTTACACTTAGGAAAGTGATTGTAAAGCACAAAATACAGTATTAAATTGGAATTAGCTACACTTACTTCAGTTACTAATATAGCCAACCTTCACACCACCTCTTGCGGGATCTCTCCAACATCTGTTTGAAAAAATGAAACCAAATCAGCCCACAGTTTCTGCATGATCTAATTGTAAATCTCCAGTAACTTCTTGGGCCCTATCCAAAACAACATGAGTTCCAATTTTTCCAGTTTTTCCTTATGCTGGGAAGTCAACCACCCATGTTATTACTGGGAAACATGACCCTGTGTTATGTTCCCTCACTGAGGTCCTTGAGTCAATAATCCCAGCAGTGCCTCAGCTTTTTTAGAAGTTCTCTTCTTTCAACACGCTTTACTACCAACACAGTGCCAAATGTTGCAACAAGTTTTTAGAGGTGCCAGAGTTATGATAATTAATGCTAAGAGAGTTGTAGAAAGGATGTAAAAACTCATACTTCAGAGTTTCAAACACTTTCCCACTCATAGAGATTAAGATGAAACCATCAGGGGGAGAAGGGGGTTGCTCTAATTGTTCACTTTTTGCCAAAACTGAGATTTCTTAATGCCTTTGTCCAAGGCATCTGATTTTGACTGCTTTCAGAGACAGGAAATCAGACTAGGTGGACTCGAACTCTGATCTAGTCTGGCAATTTAGATGCAGGAAAAGAAAAAGGTACATCTTGTTCTGTCCCTAACTTTTGTTTCTTATGCACAGTAGCATAGAGCTGACCACAGCAGCTGCTTCCACAAAAGGCTGTATCAGGCCATTGAGATTTCCAAAACGAAACTTTCAGTTTCACTTCAAGGTGTGCAGACCAGTACTTCTGAATTCCCGTTTTAGCCACATGTTTTGCATGTTTAAAAGGTTTCACTCTGAAGGCAACAACCAGAAGTAATTCCGTGAGAAAATAAATGCTGGCTGGCTTTTTGCACAGATCAAGATCCTCTACCCTTTCTTCTCAGCTGTAGTTGTGATGCTTTCTGAAACTCCCAGTGCCTGCCAGTGCAGCAATTAGAGCAATATTCCCTCACCAGGAGTTTGCTGCCTTCAGAAACAGGGTTAAAGTACATTTCATGTTTGTATTTCTACTTTGTGCTTGTCTTGCCAAGCATTGAGCCCCAGAGTAGGCCTTGATGAGGGCGCCACAGGGCTGTGATGAGAAAGCTCACCCCAGCCCTGGACAGTGCATGGCATAGAGGGACCCACCATCATGGGCCAACGGGGGTTAATCTCTTTGGAAGACTTTTGTTTTATTAGAGGGTGAGCTCCAACAGTTTTTCAGCATTGAGAAAGAGGTTGTGACCCTCTGACAAAATTTTGGCTGCAAAATGAAATTTCCTTTCCATGCAGGAAACCACTGGAGAGAATATTTTTATAATACTTCCATTCAAATAAATCCAGGTATTCCAGTAATTGTATGGTCTCCAGTAAAAATATCAAATAAACCTGTCATAGACTTTTCTCCCAGATGCTTAGATACTGTCTCCTTTCACTGCTTACCCATGTAACACAGCCTGAAACACTAACGGACACTCAAGGTTATGCTCCTGTGGTTCAGGCTCCGTGGCTTGTCCTGGAAGGAGACAATAGTTTCACTATGCTCCGGGGTCTGTGGCTCGGCAGCGCTCTGCTTGCCCAGTAAATGAGGTCAGAATAGTGCTCTCTGCTAATATCTTGGGTAACACAGCCTCTCGGAGAAAGCAGTTTGAACGTGATGCAATCAAAGCTCATAACTATATAATTTATTAACTTGCTTTGTAAGGCAAAACCGGCATGGCATTGAAAAGGTGTACTCTGTAAGGAGCATACAGCAGCCACGAGGATGTAACTGTCTAATAAAATGTTTGTGCTGTTGGAAAGGTTTGCTGCAGAAGAAGATAAAAGACAAAGATCAATAAAATGTAAAAACCGTTGCTTGGAAGCCTTCTGTCTGAAGAGGAAACAGGTCTGCTTAGCCAGTGTGTGGAGGGTACGTATTCTTATGGGTGCCTTTGTACTGAGCCTCAGATCTGACGGCTTTTGCTCCCTTCAGGTCCACAAAAACTTGTCTTCAGCCATGCCAAGGCCTTCCAGTGTCACACCTTGACGCCTTTTGATACAGAATCATTTAAATGACTACTGGTCATTTACTTCAGTTTGCCTTAACTGCAGGCCTCTCTGCTCATCCTCGTAGCTGCAGAAGGGCATTTTCAGGCTTTTACATGCAGCTCACAGCCTCAGCACAGCACCGTAGACTCAAGCCCCCCAAACATTTTAAACAAACCAGAGATGAAATACTAACACAAGTAGTAAATCTCAAAGACAGCTCAGTGATAGCATGTGCTGCTTTAGCTATGACATACAGTAGCTTAAAAAATTAGAATTAGTTACGATAGTAGATTTCTCACACTGCCAGACTGTATCATTTATCTTACATAATTTACTATATCATTTTCTCTTATAAACAGCTCGGAAGCCCAAGTTAAAAACAAAACAAAACAAAAAACAGAAATGGATTTAAAATTTAGCTGTTCCCAGGCAACCAGGCTCGTTCCTGGGAGAAATGAATGAGTTTGATGCACTCTGGGCATTTTACACCAACTTTAACAGACTTTCCTCAGGGCTGGGCTCCACCCAGTCTGTTTTTTGGCTCTTCTCTGGATGACACTCTATTAAAATTAGAGTACCTTGACCTCCACTGGCAAGAGACAAAAGACCAATGTATTTTTCTTACTAATTGGCACATCCATAATGACTTTCATTTCAAATCAAGCACTTTGGAAATATGAATTGTTGGGTAGCAAAGTTCATTGATTAGAGCTTGTGTACAGGCACCTTTCCTCCTGGTTTGGTTTTTGCACATTATCACTCAGTGATAGCTAGCGCTTACTTAGCAAAGAGATATCCTGAAACATATGGTTGAACATCTAAATGCAGGAAACATTTATCCAACCACATACTTTAGCATTAATTTTATATACAGGAAGAGGGATTTCCCTTTTGATGGTGATAGTTCCTGTAACAAAGAGATGGAATGGTCTGAATAGTTTATACTATTTATTATTACGAAATGGGCAGGAGAAATTGAGTGACCTTCTGGGTTAATAAGAATTTTGAGCAATGGTTTCATTGAGATATAATTTAGTGTTCAAGAGGCATAAGTCTTATATCTTAATAATATATAGATATTTTAAAATAACATTTTAGGAGTATTAAATCTATTATCACAATAAGACACTTCAGTGTGTGAACTAATGTGAATTAATTCACACCTAGCTGTATGGATGGCTCTTAGCCCTTTGGCCCCATACTTGACAATATGCTGGGCTTGAATTAATGCACTGTAATTCACAGCTTGTCATGTCTTATTGCTGAAGCATATCCCTGAAGTGGCTTCACCAATATGTATGCTGGTTTCACACCTTCTCATGGAAGAATGGCTTCAGCTCTTGCCAGTCACAGCTACTCTCCAATGCTGTGACCTCTGAGAAAGGCATCACACTTCCCACTGCAGTCAGCTGGTGTTCCCCAATCACAGAGCTGTTATTACTACCTGTATAGCTTTAGTCCCTGATGCATAGCACACAGCTCAGGAGCAGATCCTCCTGCACAAACATAAAGCACAGTCAGCTTCCTTGCTTCCAAACATGGAAATACTGTTTGGAAAGCTGCAGACTCATTGAGAGACACCTTAATATAACCTAAGTGTGACTGTGAAGCAAAATGCTGTGTAGCATCAGCACAGGACTGGGAAATATGAGGGCTCACATGCAGTGAAATATAAGATTTCTTCTCTATTCTTGCTGAACAGAAATGATTCTGGATAAACCATCCAAGACAGACACTGACTCATCCACTGCAGGAATTGCTCAAGAGAACTTCATTTCAGTGCGTGGGAAAATATTACCCCTGTAATATTGCTACAGACTGCATCATCTTGATTTATCCTCATTCTAGAAGTGTGAGCATTGTTTGGTTGCACCCACCTGGATGGTGGCCTCACCTAACCTGCTTAGCTGTTAGGTCAGCTGGCTGTTTTTTCGGATTCATTTGATCCCATTTGACATTCTCAATTCAGAGCTTTATGTGGGGATACCAGAGGTGCTCCAGAGCTCCAGAAGAGTTAAAAGAGCCCCAGTTTTATTGTGAGCCCTCAGAAAAACAGCTGAGGCAATGAAATCGGGGAAAAAAAAAGGGGATAAAAAGCATATAAAAGTGAAGAGCTTGATAGGTGTGGTGATAAATCTGAATAAATAAATGAGTTGCTGCAAGACACGGAGGTAGCAGTTTTGCTGAGCTATGTTGGAAGAGAGCCCTGATTGTGTGCCAAAGTGAGAGAGCAGCTGTGAAACACTGGGTGTGGGTACTCAGCAATAATCTGGTTTAACCCTGTATATAATGATCCAATGCACTGTCCAGCCCATGCTCAATAAGTGGTAAAACACACTAAGTAGGTGCCACACAGGCATAAAATTTGCATAGCCTGTTTCTTTCCTTCTGCAGTAAACCACATGAAGACAGTACTCATTCTCCTGTCCATCTCAGGAGCCATGAAAAGATGAGGCTGACATCATGGTGTCATCAAAACCTTGCTCCAGACCAGGTCACAGGGCTGTTTTCTTTCCTGGTGTCATCTTAGCTCTCTTCTCAACATTTCTCTTGGATAAATCACCAAAGCTACACTTCAGTGTCATGGTAAAGATAGCTAAAAAGTTGTAAAATGCAACTACAAAAGAGTTTATTGTGCTCTGAATTTTACAGAAATGGGGGAAAAAAAATCTACAAAATTTCAATGGAATTATTCAAATATAAAGACATTCCCAAGGTTGTCAGCTGTGGGGATTTTCACAGTTGTTAAGATCAGTTTCAAATGTGGGTATCCAGAATAATTTACCAGCACCTTAGTATTGATGACTTTTTTTTTCCCTCACCTCCCATAGATGTCACCTATTCCGAAAATAAAGACCTATTTTGTTAACAAAATTTACTGTGTATATAGGAAGTTGTTGCCAGGTATTTCGGTTTGCGAATATCAGCATTGTCTTGTTTCAAGGCACGCCTCTGCTAATACAGCATGCATATACAAAAGCTGGTAAGTGACTATATATATCATGTCTGAATATATACCGAAGTTCAATATTTCTATTTACAGGGTAAAGTAATAGAGTCGCTCTGATCTGAGAGCGGTTCTGCATGCAATTTAGGGAAATCTAGGTTTAATTTAATAGGTCATGTATCTGTCTCAAGTGGGGATTACAGTATCTGGTTTAAAGTGATCTACAGAATCAGGCTTATTATGTAGCTTTTATTTTTAGCAAGGAATGGGTTTAACAGTTGACACTCCTACTTAGGTATTAAATACATTCAATTTACAAACCAGGCCAGCTTGCTGGCTGTACTAGACATGCCAGTTTACAAACAACCTTGGGACTTCCACTTGTCAGGTAGTTAGGGGCAGTGTGAAGTGGTAGGCTGGAGGCATAAAATCATCCTGATCCTGCAGCAACCTGGGCTGATCTATGGAGCTCTATTGTTGGAGAGGTTGTAAAGCTGATTGGAGGACGGGCTGATTACTGCACTGGGAAAAGTTATGGGGCAAAAGAGGGTAGAGGGAATCCAGAATGAAAAACAGTTCATTCGTGAATGCCCTGGAAAAGTGTATCTGCTTTGAACTTGAGTGCTAATGCAGCCAGACAGTGGGACCAGCAGAGCTAGTCTGCAGTGAAAGGGAGAAAACCAAACAAGCAATAAAGAAATAACATGAGCATAAGATTTCTGAGGGCTGAAAGTGAAAATATAAATGGTTGCAATGCACGCTGAGGCAGAATGATGGTTTTCATGTGATACTGTTGTTGCCAGTTGTGATGTTTAAATGATTTGGATACAGCAAGAGATCAAAAGATTATCGTATTTCCTGTGATGATTGGCTGCTCCCTTGATCTTTCCCTGTCTGTACCTGCCTACTCTTCACTACATCCATCACTGTAGCTGGTTTCCAGCTAGAAACCAGTAGAAGGAAGCTGAGTGCTGGTACAGTTTCTAGCATAATGAGATGACTTTAATTTTGCTTGTGTAATAAGAGTAGCAAAACAGAGGTAAGTCATAAAGAGCTTATCTGTATTCTAATTAACTCAACTTTTGCTTCTGGCCTGGTCTGTAGGTTTTCTTGGCACAGGAATGAATCCTCTGAGGTGCAGAGAAAGAGGAGTGTAATATCTAGTCATCATAATTGCACCAGTGAAAGCTGCTATATAAACAGAATTATTCTGCTAAAATTGCAGTTCTCCTAGGAAGCCTGTTTTACTTCTCAAAGCAGCTTTACTGGAGTGATACAAAACTTTCCTTGTATGGCCTGGCTTTGCGAAGACTGCTGTGCCAAGGACTGAGCAATACCAGCATGCCTATATGAGCAAAAGGCTTCTATAGCAGAGGTGGCTTTGGTCTCTGAAGTAAAGCTTAGGATTTTTTTTCCCTTTCTTTTAACTCATTTATTTCTAGCTGTAAAATCAATATTTCATGACCAGAAGTATGACTATAAAAATTCCAATAAATCCATTTTCAAGAGCAAGTTTTGCTCCTGAAAGTGACGCTGTAACAGCATCATCACACAGTTCCATGTCCAGTACTGACCAAATCTGCTTCATCTGCAATTAAAAATTAGCTTTTCTAATTGCCAGCTCTAGCAGTCTTGACCTGAGCTATGGCAGCCCAGCTAGGGTCAAGCTTCCTCATACATCCGTACCAGCCACACTGACTTTGCAGGCTGAATTCTGCCTGGCAGTACACTGGATTCTCACAGGGATGCACTGAAACAGTAAGAATGGACAGGGGCATTAGTTTCACCTTTCACATCACATGTGTACAAAAGGGAGGGAACTTGGTCCAGGTGACACAGTACATACTGGATTTGCTTCTCTGACATTTAAGATTTATTCACTTACACATTTATTTGGGCAGTCTGTCCCTGGTGTTGACTCCCTGTGATACCACAGATAAGGAAGCCATGCTATTTCCACAGGATCATTGTTTTGACAAGAACAGTAATGGAAACAATGGAAATCTTCTTTCATTCGCCTTCCTCTTCTGCTTTCCTAAAGGATACAGCCCTGAACTAAACTCCCCTTTCCCATCCGCTGCATGGCAAATTGGTTACTTCCATACGCAAGGTGGCAGGTTAGTGACAGGACATTGCCAAGCAGATGATGTCCAGGAAAGTTTAATTGGCTCCCCACAGGTCCTATACTTCCAATATCGCTTTTGTAATAAGTCCTAAATGTCGCTTGTTAAATAACCCAAGACTTTTCTTGTAATCACACAGGATTACATTAGAACGTTAAATCAGACATAATTGGACTGTCCCATTTAAACATAATTTCAAGGTAAAAATATAAAAAAAATATAAAATAATCAGGCAGCAGTGTATTATATGTAATGAGAAATTTATTGCGCTTCCAAAAATATCTGCACTGAAAGTATAAAAGGATTTATGGGCTATTTTTTTTTTCCCCTGAATATAAAAGGACTAACTAGAGTGTTTTGATCTGCAGCCACTGAAGTAAGCCCTCTTTCTGACACAAAGGGTTTGCTTTTACTAACAGTAATTAGATCTTTAGTCACCTGTAGAAGAAAATAGTCAAATGCTCTGTTCTTTGCAGGTCTTATCTCTTTAAATTACACTTTCTACTTGTTCTTGAAATAGCACCAACATAACTTCATTGGTTTGGATATTTTGACATACAATCAACCTCGCAGCTGATTTCTCAAATGAAGGGTTTAGAATTAAACTGGAATCTGTTGAACCGAGATGCATGAAAATATTAATTTCCTTTCTGGAAAGTTTATTATTATTTATAGTCAAATATATTCACTGTCAGGATGCTTCACTGCAGAAGAGGTTGAGAAAAGGCACAACTCCTATCAGCACTGCCACTTCCCTGGAAATTTATGCTCTTCAGGTGTATTCAGAGAAGTTTTTTAGAGATTTCCCTCACAGGAAAGGGAGGAAAATGATCTGTCCAGAGGAAACTGCCCCGGTCACACCAGCATCCTGCCCACAGGGTAGCCCCAGCAGCCTGTGTGCATGCACAGGATGTGGGCAAGCGCAGGAACACGGGCAGGCAGGATGCACGCAGCCCTCTGGCACCAGGGCTGCTTCCTCACCAGGCTATTGCAATGCGCTGGAGCTGTCTCCAGTCACACAGCCATGCATCAGAGCAGGGTGGGCACTGTGCTCCTGAGGTGGCTGTCACTCCTTTGCAGCACATTTCTGTGCCCTGCCGCCGTTATGCCTTTTTACAACCCTAAAACAAATGTCAGGAGGTTTTGCTTAAGATCTGATGAAGATAAAAACGTGATCTGGTCATTTTTGTACACTGGCCAGTCTCTGCCTTCAAACCTTTTAGTGCTAATATCACTCTTGAAGAAAGTTTGTGCTTCAGGAAGAGTTCTGAGACTTCAGTCTTTATTCCTCATGCTCTCTCATTCTGGGGTGCTTTGCATGTGTTTTAAATGGATTGGTTTGGAATCTAAGTATGGTGTGCTTCCATCTGCGTTTTAAAGTCTTAAGATTTCTAAATGTATACGCTTCATATTTATATCATAGAGAACGCTAATAACCTTGTGTTATTATCATTTATTTCAGCTTGACATAAATCAGGAGCCAAGAGAAAGGGAGGACAGGTTTTTCTGTGTTTAACTAGGCTGCTTCATGTCGCTTGATATTCTCCATGACTTCATTTAAAAGCTTCCCTCTAGCTTCATTAAACTGCCTTTGACAAGCAGCAGCTTAATATACACGTGCACACACACATATGTATATATGTATTAATTTGAATTTGGGCTCTTTCCCTCCAGTCTCTGGTAATTATGATTTGTGTCTGGAGGGATGAACTGTCTAAAAAATAATAAATAAGAGGCCATGAGAATTGAAAGCCAGCGTTCAGGTTCATCTAGAAAGAAATTAAGCAAATCGAGTTCAGGTTTATAAAGGGAAGCAAATTACCCTGGGGTCTCCACACACTGGATCAGCACTGGTATTTAATTGTATTTCAGGTTCCTGCCCTTCTAAAGAAGAATGCAGCACTTCCACTACAGCCACCTGGAGAGGTGACAACGAGGTTATCAGGCAGTCTAGAACTGCTGGAACAGCTCCTCAAATGCACCCAGCTGGGGAGGGCTCCTGGTGCTAACGACCCCCTATACCAACACATTAATGTCCAGCTGGCCACTAACTAGTTTAAACCTTCTGCAGGTGTGGATGGGAGGGAGGGAAGTGCCTCCTGGGAGATAACGAGGAGACGGCCAGGAGCTGGTAGTTGAAGTTGTTGTTTGTGTAAACTGTGCCTTCAAGGTAGTTGTGGGTTGGTGTGGAAGCTGCTTTTGCCTGTTTTCCCTGGATCTGCTTCTGGATTCCTAACCCACTTGTGGATGCAGCTCTTGGTATGCTGGGAATGCTGTGTACCACAGAGGTATGCAAAGGAGATGATTCAACAGCCACTCCATCATGATCCTACAGGCAGCCTAGGGACTTGGTCTTGATGGTGAGGCAATTATTATTTTATCTCTTACCAAGCTGCATATTTCACAGCAGTCTAATGTTTGCATGCTTTATTTGTAAGCCACTCTTGCTATTTCATTAGTAGCTGTGTTAAAAGGGAAAAATGCTTTTCCCCCACAAAATTATTTGCTCTCCTTCGAGCAGACTGTTTCCAGCCTTTCTATGTCTCCACAGAACCCTGAGCCCACTTGAAGGGTTATATTTTTGTTATCACAAAACAATCTATTTCAGCTGGATGCAGAGAGCCATCTTTGATTTCAATTTCCCCTTAAGTGATTTAACTAGACTCCTTGTTGAGAGCAGACTTTTAGATGGTCTGGAGCGGTTCTGAATTCAGCCACCCATATGAGAAAGCAGAGTTTAAAGGTGTTTATGAGTATGCACAATGCACTCTCGCACACCTGCAGCCCCAGGCTGCAATGTAAACCTGTGCACATGTGCGTTGCTGTTGGGGGCTTAGGAGGTATGTGGTGTCTTCTCTGATGGCTGAGGTTCTGACCTTTCTTTGGTAAGACCTTGACTGAGGTAAATATGTAAGTAAATACCTTATTGATACAGTAGGTCTTTGCACAATTACCTGGTGTGAAATCCAGATTCTGGCTATTTAAGGGTTTGATTCTTACATAGATATTTTACTTTTTTTTTTTTTTTTTCGGGGGGGGGGGATATTTTAACATTATGACTTAATGTGTTACCTGAAGCAGTACAGATATTATCTCTTGGGCAATGAGAAGCTTGTCTTACCTTAAGAACAGGGAGGGATTGGATAAGAAATCTGGATTCTGGAGAGGAACCTCTCATTAGGGACTGATAGGACAAGGGGCAATGGGTTCAAACTTCAACAGGGGAAGTTTAGGTTATGTATAAGGAAAAAACTCTTTACTGTGATGGTGGTGAGGCACTGGAGTTGCAAATACTCTGTCCCTGGCAGTGCTCAAGGCTAGGTTGGATGGAGTCTTGTGTGACATGGATTATAGTGTATGGTGTCCCTGCCTGTGACAAGGGGGGTGTAGCTAGATGATCTGAAGGTCATTTCCAACCCTAACTACTCTGATTCTATACTTTGAATATATGAACCTGCATGTTCTCAGGCTACCCAGGCTGCTTTGTCACATTTCTCTTTCCTTCAGTTAGTGATTCTGATAATCTGATGGCACTTCCTTTGGGTTGTGAATGTCTACATTGATAAATAGAACTGGTAGTTATTTTGACAGTGTTCACCCCCAGCCAAAGGCACATAATACTCAGCAGGGGAGGCCTGTGTCCTGCTGCATGCTTTAGGAAAAGATAGAGTGGGTTGGTTGTTTTTTACTATAGTTGTTGCCTGTTAATATTCTGTAGTGCAAAAATAGCAGCTCATAATTTTATATGCAAAAGCTCAGGCTCTAAAATGGCTGGCTGCAGTACAGGTGATAGAGTCTGCACAAAGGGAGGAATAGTGAGGAAGCATGTCCATCAACATGGTCAAAACATTTCTGGTAGAGCCAGACTGTGCGCACAGCTTCTGGATCACAGCTGCTTTGGCATGGCTTTAGCCAGACTGCATTGTGACACAGCATATCTTGTGGGCAGAACTGCACTTTTCTTAGCCTGCCTGGATTCTGGATGTGAAGGTTGCTTTTGAAAGCTATACAAAAACTCTCTACCATCCTATCCAAAGGTATATTCATTCTGCTTATACCACAATGTACATAGGAACACTTTTTCTAAAGCAGGATGCTAATGTCAAGGCAGAAACAGCTTGTTCTTGAGGAAGTCCTCAAAACTTTGTCATTGAGTAGAAGCTGCCTTCAGCTCAGAGCTTGGGTCTTGGCTGTTGATCCCAGTTAAAGGCTGCAGTTTGAAGAGACTAACATATGTATGTGTAGTGAGGCTGTACAGGTACAGTATGCTCAGGGAACTGCAAGCAGGATCACCAGGTTAGCTAAGTGTGTGCGAGAGAATGAACAGGTAGATTCAACAGGGATGATCATTTAAGGCCATCAACACCAGATGCAGCAAAACTAGGAATGCTGGTCTACAGAACATCTCTTCTTGTT
This sequence comes from Forpus xanthops, assembly GCA_032466535.1. NCBI lineage: Eukaryota > Metazoa > Chordata > Aves > Psittaciformes > Psittacidae > Forpus > Forpus xanthops. The sequence continues at coordinate 14,275 of JASSUY010018857.1, read as the reverse complement.
ATTAATAATGACAGTCTATTAGACTGATAGTGCTAGAGTACCTGTATCTTTGGAATTATGAGCAGATGCCTTTGCAGATTCACTCCAAAACATGTGAGTTGATGTTGCCTCCATAACCTGTTCTTACGGCAACATGCAGCAACAAAGATAGCTCCCATGCTATGCAATGGGACAGTGAGCAAACCAAGAGCACCAGCCTATAGGTTGTACTGGAGATATAGTGGATGAAAGGTTGGAAGGAAAAAGGGTAGGGGAGAATGCTTCTTGAGCAGCACTTGCTGAGACACAGCTTGAATAATGTGGGCCTGAGGACAGGCCCAATCCTGCTTACCATCATCCTGTGATTAGAAATAATAACTGCCAGCAGGGGAAAAGGCATGGGATTTAGCCTGGTATGTGTTGCTTTCTTAATGGGGATGTCATTTGGCTGAATAATGTTCAGCTGCTGTTGAAGGATTTGGAAAGCAATTCAGTGAATGCACTGGAGAGTGGGAATAGGAAGATCCTTCTGAAAACTGGGCTGCTCTTTGCTACTTCATCAAATAGTTGACTCCCATTTCATTTGCTTTTAGAGGACTATTCCTGCATTTGTTTCTTAAAAACTGAAAGCACAAAAGTAGTAAAATGCTTCCACTTGAAGGGTAAGAACCATGTTCTACTTCATTTGCTCTTTCAACTAGTCCCTTAAACTTTGCATTTACTCTATCCCTTACAAAATGTATTTAAATGATTCCTTTGGTTTTGGAGAGGGTTTTGTGCTGAACGTGGCATATTTTTGCAGCCACAGCTTGTGACAGTTACTAGGCGTTCCTGTGGTACTAACAAATGAGACTTTCACTTTCAAAATCTTTACCAAATTGTGCAATACACATTCTTCATGAGACACTGAGTTAGCATTTAAAATAATAAGATTTGGCAGTGGAAAGACTGCTATAGTTGTGTGACAAAATTCAGATTGGAAGGAAATAGTGCACAAAAGCATGAATTAAACATCTAATTAAAAGTGTTAAGTCTCATTTTAGTTTTCTTTAAAATACCAAAGACAGAAAAGCAGCTGCATGCCTGAAGATTGCAGTATGATAGGATCCAGTTGGGTGGAAACAGAGAACTGATACAGAGAGCTCAAGGAAATATATCTTAATGGAAAATGTGGATTTTGGGGATCCTTGAGACAAAAATTATCATGGAGTAGATGTTTGTAAGGACTGCTTATGAAATGGATCTGAAATGAGAGTGTCACAATGTTTTTTCCTGTTTTGTGGTGAGCAAATATTAGCTCAGCTTTTTCAATTAGCAGATGATACTCCTATGCATAGTATTGTGTCATGGCTCTAGTTTTGGCTTAATGGGTTCACAGTGGTCTGGTGAAATGGGTTCATATTTTTAAGTGACAACTTCAGAGATATGCAGTAGTCTCAGCTGAGCGTTGCAGTGTCCTGCAAGCAATGGTTTGAAAATGTTAGCAAATAATTTGGGTCCTTCTCCACTTAGAATTAGAATTCTAAGCCAGAAAAATTTTATAACTCTATAATTTTAGAAGAATACTTTTTTTAATCTTCCTTATTATACTTCTACTTAAAAAGAACATAGTGTGACCTAGGATTGTTATCTAGTGTTCAATAATGTAACTGGACAGTCTAATATTTGCTCTATAAATATGAAAATTCGAATGCTAAATTGCTTGGGCCATTTCAAGTGATTATGGGGAAGAAAGCTCCTTGCCTAATTACAATTGTAACTCAAAATGTATTTTAAAATACAAAATTACCTGCATTTGCACAGCTCAGTCTAACAACAAATAAATGTGTTGTACTTGTATCCTGCCCTGTGGGCTGTGTCCTGTCACACTGTTCAGAGAAGTCAGGTTCAGAGAGATGAGCTGAGGCACTGTCTGAAATTCAATGCCCTCCTTGATTCAGCTCCCAACTGTGCAAAAAAGCTCTACCTGCCTAGGCCAGAGAGAGGCTGGGTGTTTCTGCAGGCTGAAAGACTAGACTTGGATCTGCCCTCTCCATTAGTGTGGTTTCATTTTGGAGCAACTGAAATGGAGCTCCTGATTTACACCAGTAGCTAAGAATTGAGAAACGTGCTTTTGAAATGCAAGAACTGTGCTTTTCAAGTCCTCCCTGATGTTGGGATGGTCCTTGTGAGGAGCTTCCTGCTGAAATAATCAGTGCTTCTAAGGAAGCAATACCAGCGAAGGGCTGTGCATGGCTTTGTTAAGAGCCAAAGCATACATACATGCTCAGAAGGGTGCTGCTCTAGTTGTGTGTGGCTTTTCTGTAAGGAAGTTTCTTTCCGATTTGAAAATGCTCATGTCTGGCTACTCTTAATTTGGAGAGACCAAAGAAGTATGTCACTGAAATGCTGGGCAGATTGCTGGACACATTTGGGGAAAAGTTTGATGTCTTCTTCGAGGAACTCATAAGTTTATTTTGCTTTTACATCATGAGAACATGTTAGGATTTACTTCTGTCATTAGAAAGTATTGGGTCTGATCTGTGCATAAATTGGTATGCAAATTACCACAGTAGCTCTAGGTGTATGGTTTACTCTGGGTTTGCAGCACTGAAACCCAACAGGCCAGGTTCTTGGGTTTATGCCTTGCCTGTCTGAAAAGCTACAACCAACAGTGAAACCACACAGTGGAACAGTTCTGCCTCAGTTCTTCCTCTCCCTGAGACAGTGATGCAGCTGCATACGGCTGAGTGTTCCTGCATGTGGCTTGGGGAATCAAGCAGAGCAATACATGAATTTCAATAAGTGTGCTCCCCCTCCATGCACAGTCCCACATGCCTTTCTCAATTTTTGTTTCTGCATGGAACAGTTAATGTGCAGAGGCTTTGTAGAGCCATGGGCAGCTAGAATATGGGCGTAATTTAGCACCGCAGACACAGTACTTGCAGGCAGGCATGCTGGTCAGAGAGTCAAATTCAGTTCTTTTGTTATGAAGTTCCTGGGCACTAGTCTATACAGGTAGAATATGCACATTAAAATGCATTTAACATTACTGTGGGACGTACTTTATATGTACTCTGGACAGGTCAGGCTCTATAAAGAACGCCTTACAGTATAGCCAGGCATCATTGCGCATGCCTTGGACTGAGAGCAGGGAGGATGGCGTTCTCAGAAAAATCAATGAAATATTTAAGCAGAAAAAAGTAATTTTGTCTCTTTGATTTCATCTGGTAGCAACTGAAAATACATTTTTAGGCGCCTTTAAAGTACATCTAATTTTTCATTCACTGCCAGAAAAAAAAAGGAAATTCTCTGGTTATTCATAAATACAAGAGCAGTATGAAGTGGTTACTCATTTATTCAATATGTTATTGCACAACAGTGTTCTAAAGTAAGAGGTTTAAAAGGGCTGGAAATACAAAGCATTGAAGCATAGCAATGGTAATATTAATTTGCAGAATGCAGCTGTATATGACTGTAATAACTGAAAACTGAATGGGGGGAAATGGAGTGGACAACCAGATCGGCATCTCATAAACTGAACATTCTTTCTCTCCCTCACCCTTTCCCCCTTTTTCCCTTTTCCCTTCCCTTCCTCCCCCCTCCAAAAAGAAAACCCAAACAAAACCCCCGCAACCAACAACTCTGAGCAAAACAAAGTGGAGAAATTGCTGAAATTAAATAAAACATCAAACAATAACCAAGAGAGGGGTGGCAGAGGAGAACTGTTGAAGTCACGGATGAAGAAAGGGCAATGAGCTATGAGACAATGGCTGGAAAGTTAACACTACAGTGAAAGGAGCTTTTTAATTAGAAAGTTAGTCACTGAAAGACTCCAACCCCCAGCCTGAAACCCAGAAATATTTCTCTGCATGGGAACGAATACTTGTATGCACATGCTGAATTCCCTGCCCACATGCAGTATGTGTGCAGCTTTATAAATATTGCAGCAAAGGTTGAGCAAACAGCTGGTGCTGAGGACCTGGTGTCTGTCCAGGCTTTGGGCATTTCTGTTTTACATTTGTTCTACCCTGGCCAGGCTTCATGTCCTGACTTGCACTGTGGAGCCAGCCTGCAGCAGGCAAACTGGCTGCTTCTGAGTGGAAACCAAAATGAGATGTGGCCCAGTCTGATCCAGAGTAACTTCAAAAGAGTTGTCTTGTCCTGGAGCTGACAACGCAGACACCCCATGCTAGGAGCATGGGATGCGCTCCTGAAGCTCTAGTGCACAGGTGCTGCTGTTTGGGGGTTTGGTACTTGTAATCTTATTCAAAGTAGATCAAGATCATGGCTCACAGCTGATGAGCCTTCACATCTTGTGTTTTGGGTGGTGCTTCTGCCCCTCTCACCTGTGGTGCAGGTAAAGGGCTGATCAAAATGAGATTGCTGCAATACTTCATGAAATGATTGCTGTGGGCTGCTTGTACTTGATGGGGAGTTTACCTATACATTTTTATATTGATGAAGTCAGATGACCCTGATAATCCTGCATTTCCTCTTGTGCTTATACGAAGAGCAATGCCCAGTTCCAGTTATTAAATACCACGTGGCTGACAACAGAATTGATTTTTAGGCTGGCCTGCTTTGACTTGTGCATCTATACCTCTGCATTTTGTCTTGGCCATTGCCAGGAGGAAACTACTCGTAAATGGCATGGCATTTGTGAGTGGGGTATTAGTTTTAAGAGTTGTGTACCCTGTCAGAATTTTAATTTGTTTTATTTAAAGTCCCATTTGTAGTTAAGAGAGAGACAAACCAAAATGTACTGGAAATGGTTAGCATCAATGCATTCAGAAACAAATAGATCCTTACAGTGCTCTCCAGCCATTATATCTGTTCAGAAAAGGCAACACAGGAGGCTCTGAACCATTTGGCACTCATTTTTTTTGCAAATGAGTACAGCTGAGGATTGTGGCTATTAATATATTTTTAGTTGAGAATACATTGACTAAGCAAGAGAAGAGATGTTTGCTCTACAGAATTGCAACTGGCAGTCCTTTCCACAAAACATCAACCAGGAAAATAAATGGTGACATAATGGTTTTATAACTTAGAGATAAGGTTTTGAAGTGGACCATAAAATGCAGAGAGGAATAATAAACCTAAAAACTTCTGTTGTATTTTCTTGCTCAGGCTGTCCCAAAGAGAGCAGTGTAGGTGCTCGCTTGACATGGAGAGAAAAGGTGTCCAGAGGAATTTACTAACACTGTGTCTTTCATCATAGCACTTTAGTTAAAAGCATATAGCAGTATGAAAGCAGTAGCACCTTGTGCTACCCTCTGTGTTCAAAAATAGGGATGGCCAAATAATCATAAAATGATACAGGGATAGCAACAGTAGCTTAAATTAAGCCTGATCCAAAGGAGCAAGGAGTCGCTGGAGCCAAACCTGCTCACAGTTCCACCAGTGAAAACAGAAAACACCAGCATCATGTGGCTGTATGTGATGGTGCGTCCTCCCCTCCTCCTGCACATATCCCCCCTTTCCCCTCTGGGCTGCTCCAGGATCTCAGGAATTCCTGTCAGGCCTTTGTGTAACAAGCTGGGGGGTGAAGCATCCCTTGGCCATACCAGGAACTCTCTTGCATGGCTAAGGAGGGAGGCAGCACCGGCTGTACCAGGAACTCCTTTTGCCTGACTAAGGTAGGAAGTGAGAGGATAATCAGTCATCCCCTGACAGCCTTGGAACATTCCTTCCCTTTATCGTAGCCTGAGTGGAACAGTACTATTGTTACTGGAGTTTTGAAAAATTTCTAGTAATTACTGACTTGGATTGTGGCCAGGATGGAAATTTACTGATGACTAAAGCCAGTCCTTTTGCCACCCTACAAACGGCAGCCCTCAGTGAGGCCCTTGGAGCCTTCCTGGGCTGCAGCAGGCTGCAAACAGCATCTTCCTCTGGCTGGGGCACCTCTCAAAGCTCATGATCTCTCCAGTTTGTGCAGACCTGAGGGCTGTTGCCACAAGATGATGACAGGGCCTGGGGTGAGGTCCCCTCACTCTTCAAGGCTCAACCCTCATCTGTGAAGAAGTGCCTAGACCTTTGATGTGAATACTTCACTGAACTCAAGGAGAATTTTTAACAGGTATATCTTTATATGTAATCTATCTTTGTGTCTGTGCGTGTGTGTATGATTAGATATAGGGTACCCTGTAGCAGGTTTAGTATGAATGTTGTCATCTTGGTTTTCTAAGTGACTGCTGCTAGCTTTTGTGATCCACCTTAAGCTGTAACTAACCTTAGACATCTACTGAATCTTGTGATCCACCTTAAAACTGCAGACTGCTGCTAGGTCAAAGCTGTGTAGAAATCCCATCTGTGGTGAACTGGTACATCTGCAATATCACATTAATATCACCTTTTGCTGATATCTTAGACAGTGACTCCTTTAGGCAATTCTAATTGATTACATATGTAACCTTCTGGACATAAACTGCTGACCAAGTCTAAGATTGGACCTAACTGCACCTCAGCTCCATCAAGAGTTTAGAAAGCAAAGGGTCTATTCTGAACCTTGTGTCTCAAGGGGAGGGCCTCCTTTACCCTTTTGTATCTCTAGCCTCTGTGTAAATCATTCTAAATCGATTCTAACTCCATTTTGCTTTGTTTCATCCATACGGTAATAGTGAGCCTTGCCATTGATCTTTGGCATTATTATGAATTTGTATTAATTACTTTTGTGAATACTTTTGATAGTGATTCTTGGAGAGACCCTAAGCCATGCTTTTGTGACACTGAGCTGGTGGAGTGTTTTATCACAGCCAGCAGATCTTGATGAGCCCTGCTGAGTTGCCTCACGTGCATCTGGCTTCCCTATGCCAATCTGCGCTCTTCTACTTTGTTGAATGTATATGTACACCTGAGGTCAGGCTTTCAGCCTGTGCGTAACTGAGAAAGGCTTTTCTCTAGTTATTCTCCTTAAGGAAGTATTTCAATATGCTTAAAGGGAGACTGAATATCTTGCATACTGAATTTTCATATCGATAAATATTCAAATCGTGATAACCACCCATTATCTATGTGTCCTAGGTCTTATTTAGCATGAAGAAGACAATAGTTATTACTTTTTAAAGTATATTAATTCTTAAAACTGTAGGTTATCCTGAGTCATTTCAGTTTTTTTAAACTGAAATTTTATAGTTGAGTTTTATAAAACTACATTGTCCACTCTAGAAGGAGGTTGAGTTGCTTCAGATAGTAGAAAATGAAGTTACAGGTAAGGCTGCCCCAAAGCATTGGCTCTTAATTTGCTTGATTTGCTCTGAGCTATAAGAAAAGCAGAATTCCTGGTGAAGTGGGTATGGGGAGATATGTAAACCTGACATTGAGTTGCAGGGGGTTTCCACTGTGACAAGTGGGTAGGGAGTAGATTGCTTGTGGAAGGTGTTTGTACCGCAAGGTGTGAACACATAAGCAAAGAAGAAATCTTATTTTTCAGTGGAACAAATATGCACCCGGGGTGCTTTAAGAATTCGTCTCTACATGTGGAAAGACAGGGTAAGTGCTCATAGCAGATTCTTAAGCTTCAAGGACACTGTCAGGTACAGTGTAGGAGTAGGGAAATTGATAAGAAAGTGGGACAAAACCCAAGTTTTTTTATCAATTTCTCATGTTTGTTCCTGAAACTTCCTACAACACTACTAGGGCCATCATATCTTGGTTTAGTTCCCTAAGTGAACGGACTTGCTTTCCAGTTAAGATAGTGGCAAAATATGTTTCAAAACAGAATGTGTTTTGTGGTTCTCAGGAGGTGAAGCTACCTACAATGCAAATGAGGCCCTGGGCTGAATCTCAGTGTATGTGAATAAATGTCCTCCTGCAGTGTTGGGGCAGCTGCCTCCAAAGAGCTGTAAGTTTTGGGAGCTGTTTGATCTAGGAAATTAGTGTTAACTCTGTAGGAGGAGACAACTGTAGTAAATCAGCCCATATAATCATTATAAGGAAAGTGTTTATCGAAGGGATAACTTCCACCTTCCATTACTGGAGTGATAGGTGATACTAGGGAAGTACTGATCTAGCAACAAGAGGGGGAACAGGACAGAGCGCTTGGTGCAATGTTCAATACTGAGTAGCTGATAAAACTGAAAATTAATGTTTTGCTATGAATCATGTGGCCCTAAATCAGAATAGCATGAAATAGTGGTACTTAAGGGGTACTGAAGTGGGACTTGAAGGCAGTAGGAAACTCCAGCAATGGAATCAAATATAATCAAATAGTTTTGCATCACTGAAAGGAGTAATTTCTAAATTGACAAAATATTTTAAGTGAGAGGAGGCCCATTAACACAAGGGAAGTAAAAAAAAAACCCTGGGTTTGTGAATTAGTTCCCAACTGTGGGATGTTTTAAGGAGGGTATGAAGGATTGAGCTTGGAGGGGGAGAGGGTTAAAGAAGGGAAGTATTTATACCATTCTGGGACTGCTCTGTATCTACAGCAGAAAAGTAGTCTAAAATTTATGCTATTTGCCATTTGGCTGGATGGTGGTGGTTTAAAATACTAGTTTAAAATAATCATAGCTGCACTTTTTTGGCCTTTTATAAAGCACTAACATTTCAATTTGCACTTCTGCTTTAAAAAAGTCTTGTTACTTCTCAGTTCAGACTTTGTCCTACTGAAACTGATTTGTCCCCTCTGATTCTGAAACTGTCTGAAATGAATTTCCTCCATGTCATTCAGAGCCTTTAATTACTTTTAGGTTAATCTGCTTTCTTACATAGAGGCCATCTAGTTTACCCAAACCAGCTCACAAGGAGCAGAAAGTCCTGTTGCATGATCCATGCCCCTGGGACTCTGCTGACAGGAGATGCATTAGCAGTGCTGGTGGGTGGCTGTCCCCAGGGGAACTGCTACCCAAGTCTCCCTGCTCCAGCTTTCTTAGTCGGATGCATCCCAATGGACTGTCACTCATCACCACAGACATTTCAGTACTCTATACCTGTATTCTGGTGAAAAATGGCAGAAGGCAAGATAAATGAGTTGTTATTTTTATGCAATGCTAAGTGACTATGCAGCTAAAGAATTTATTTGCTGGAGATGCAGTGAGCTAGAGGTCCTTTTTGGTTTGTTCTTTCCCATGACCTGAATTTTAACACTATGCTTAGTTTAAGTCTATAAATGATGCACTATTGGATAGTTCTGGATAAGGCTATATGAGGAGAAGCCACTTGCAATTAAAAGAAGCTCAAGATGCTGAGGAGGCTGTGATAGAACAAAGTTGCCTTGTAAAGGCTTGGGTTTCTTCCCTATAATTCTAATCTGCAAAATGTTACCTGGGTTTGGTTCTCATATATTTATCCATTAACTATTCTAAAAGGCAATAATTTTCTGAGGCAATAAAATAGTAACATTCCCACAATTAACAATAGGAACATATGAAATTATGTAGAAGTACTTGTCTTTATGATTAAATGCAGTTTGCAATCTCTGATGCTACTCTGTACTCTATGACAGGTGAAAGTAATGAAAACAGTAAGTTGATTTGCACTTTCCCACAAAATCTTGATCTGTAGTAACATACCAGCTTAAAAGTGTGGTGGAGTTATAAAAACTGCATGTCATACAGAGAAAATGGTAACAGTTTCATTACTACCAGTCATGCCAGAGCTCCATCCCTCTAGAAGCAAAGAATTAAGAAGCAAGATACTTGAAAAGTCAATCAAAATTAAGAAATTACAAATAGATCAATCCTATCTCAAAAAGTCTTGTTATGACCTCAGTTACTTTAAGCATAAACAAGGTAATCAGATACATTTCCTGTCTAGAAATGAGATCATTGCCAATTACCTTAGGACTTAATTACCTCTCTAAGGTACTGAACTTTAGATGCATCATAGACTGTCTTACGGCACTGACTAATAAGAGTGTTAACTCCAGGATATTTTGGTTTTTTTTTATTATTATTGTATAACTATTACATTTACACTTATGATGCTATTAAAAAGCAAACCCTTCAATATTATGTTACAGTTAATGCCACATAAAGGACAGAAGCTTTAAATAAAAGGAGAATTAAATAGACGATATAAGTTTACATTGGAAAACCAGCAGTCCAGCTTCTACTTTTTGCTGTGAGGCATCAGCATAAGAGTTTATACGTTTAGAGGTATCAATTTTCCAGTGCCCAGCTATAATTGCTCTTTATTTCTGGTCATGAGCTATTGGATTTGCCAGCCCTTTGGCAGCTCAGAGAAGTCATGGTATAGCACTGTAATGCAATCCCTGCCTTTTCAAGATGCTTCTTGCTTGTCTGTTCTACAGCAAAACTTGGGACAATCTTGGTTTTCATTTTTTTCTTTCATAACATCCCAGCAATTTCTTTTTTCCGACACCTCAGTGACCCAGTTTTCTTCTTTTGCTTCTCTTTCTGTTTTAATAACTACAAGCTGCTCTTTTTCCAAGGCTGAGAAGAATTTTTTCCATGTTTGCCAAGAATAAACAGTCCAGCGGGACAAGTGTTCTGTCTTCTGAACAGAGGAGTGAAGAGAGAAAAAGTTGAATCAGTGCAGACATTTAAAGCTGTTCCTTTGCTCAAAGTAGATGTGAATGTTAGTTGTTTAGTGGCATGTGATAAATATCTCCAGATCACTGAGTGTCTGGAAATAAACCTACACTATAAGTGATATGCAAGTGTAACTATCTCTTGTGAGCTGGCAATAACACCACTAGAACGTGTGTTTTGTAAATGGGCATTTTGTCTTTTTTACAACTAGAAAATAGTCGCTGTGAAAGTATTCCAATCTTTTATAAACAAGGTGAGAATATTTTTGATATAAGTCAAATTCTTTTGGTGTGCCTTTATGTATTCTTTCCACCAGGTAGAACAATATGATCTAGTCTTCACCTTTGGCTTTACCACAGTTTTAGCTGGCATTCAGGCTTTGGCTGCTTTACCATTTTATGACTAAGCTGGACAAATGGGGCTAGGAAAGCCAATGTAATTTTTGGCACTGATTATATTTACAGCAGGAGTGGGCTAACAGCAGTATTTTCTTTCATAAAAGAATCATTTCAGCTTTAAGAAAAGCTCACAGCTCCCATAAGTATTACCTTGTGGTTTGGGGGTTGTCTGAGGTTTTTGTTTGCTGTGTCCAAACTTAGGAAGTAAAAGAGTCTGGTATCTGCTTCAAATCTGGAAACTGAAACATAGGTGAATTTAGGATTTGCAGGGCTTGTTTTGAGAAAGAGAAGTTCTCAACAGAGAGCCATTAGACAGGATTAAAGGCCGTTCCTTTACAGTCCCTGAACATCAGGAGCTTTCTTAGACAAAACACTCCTGGGTACCTGTTTTGTGACCAACTTGCTAACAATGCATATACACACATGGTGGTGTTGCCACAGGATAAACTGAAGCTTCTGCATCTCTCCATCCACTGGTTATAGGCTGCGACTGCAGTTAAGATCTCGAACAATACAGCTTCTCTGACAGTTGCTGTATATATTTCATGCACACATTTTCCTTTAATTCATGTCTAGATTGATCGCATAACATTTTACCTGGATCTAGGAATATCTCCCTTACAGTAAAGGAGGTGTCAAACCAGGGAAGTGGATTTAGCAGAGCCTGCCGAATATAATAGGTGACCTGTTGTTTCTAAAAAGGCAGAAGGTATCCTAAATGAAACACTTTTGTTCAAGAAGAAAAATATCCATCCTGGCAGTGTCCTTTCAGGAAGTAATTCCTGGCTCACTTCCAGGAGTAATGTCATGTGAGGACTCACTCCTTTCTGCAGTCTCATGGGCTTTGTCCTTATAATGTGAAGCAGTCAACATAAATACCCAGTGCTACATAGAGAGATGTGCTTGGCTATCTTGGTACGTATTTTTTTCAGCTGCTGTTGGAAAATTAAACACTTCTGCAAGACTCCTATTTTTTGTGTTATCTAAATTCATTTATTTAGCATGTTTTCTACAGAGGCCACATTACTTATTTGTAGGAAAAAAGCAAGGAATGCAGAATGTCCTTTTCAGATGTTGTCTTAGCTGCCAAGGATATATGGCCAATAAGATTAATGCTGTTATAGGACAAATAGATCACTTCTTGCATTCATGTTTGCCTTGGTTTGTGCATGGGCTTGCTAGCAGACAGCTGGGAGGAGGTTGAGGAGAATTGGTGGTGTTCATGCAGAACTCGTTGCTTCAGTATTATGAATCTTCTCCGGCGCTTTTCTTTTAGTTCCTTTGCCCTTTCCTCACTATTCTGAATTTCACAGGGTAAAGCTAAATCTTACTCTGGGGTAACTGTGTCCATCGTTAATGTCAAGGATTGTGCAAGTTTCTGTTCTTACGTGCTGTGGTTCAGGTGCTGCTTTGCTTCTGCTTGGCTCTAAAGCCAGGCTGAGCAGGGAAGCAGCATTTGCAATGTGTTTCTCTGGGTTGGCTTGTCAGTGGCTTGTGATGTGCAGGGAGAAAATGATGATGGTATTGCTATTGCTGGGTAGGGCAGAAGTACTAATATCTTTACAGGCAGTAAAGAATTGAGTTATGTCTGGGCATTTGATAGTTATGTACTTGCTCACAGTCACGCAAAGAGCCTGTTCGGAGATGGAATAGGGCACATGTACTCTGCTTCCCTTTCCTGTGATTTAAAGGACACTCCTAATCATGACTTTATTATGCCTGCCACACACTGCTTATAGTCCTGAAAGGAGCTTGACTGAGAGTGCTGACATTTCTTAATGATATTTTGATCATTTTCCTGTAAATTATACTGTTAGGAAATGTGCCATGAGGATTAGAGGAAGGAATGGAGAATTTTACTTTCAATCAGACTTAGATGAGCAAACCTTGCCACAGCCCTGGGTGCTCAAGGTCTTTCTATGATGAACTTAAGATTAGTGGCCACATTTGAAACTTCTACTGAATTTAAATAGGGTTTGGATTAGACCCTTGAATACCTAACCATTTTATACATATATATATATACGCACACATACTGACTGTCACCATACCACTTCTGTGATCTTCAACTCTCAAAGTTCTCATAAGCAAAATAATTCCATCATTGCTCTTACTCAGGAGCAATTATTATACCAGGTACAGAAGCACAGAGTTAGAAGATTAACCTCCCTGAGCTAAGTGAGGAGGGAGGCAGTCTGTGGTGGGAGGTCACAGGTTCATCACAATTCATGGCCTTTTTGTCATACTCGAGTACTTTGCACCGTTCCGGTAACTGGTGGCTTAAGCAGGAGATATTAAAATTCTGGGAAATGAAATATAAGAGGAAAGAGAAGAAAAGGGGAGGAAAAATATGGAATGTGTAACACATGGCAATGGTGCTGCTATCTTGGCAGTTCATGAATGACCCAGCAAATCCCAGATGCTACTGTGTTGATTCTGTGGGCAGTGATACAGACTCTTCATATTCAGCCTACCCAGATCAGAGGAGCTATCATCAGTAGTTGTCATTGACAGAAGCCTATGCTGTTAAAAACCATCTGAGATCAATGGCAGATGGGATTGGAGCTTGCAGCAGCTTGGAAAGTTTGCTTTATTTGTGTTTTGCTCTGTGATGTGTTCACTGCATGGACCAGTATCTGGGGATCCAGACGACAACAGCTAGGAGAGTCCTTTAGTAATAACACATACTGATTATGAGCAAAACCATGAGTCTACCTGAAATAAGTCAAGACAGCCTCCTTCAAGACCACCTTCAGCACGAATGGCCAAGTCTGCAATTGCTTCCAGCCTCTTAGTAACCAGGCAAAATCTGATCAAATGTATTGACTTATACTTGCAGCTCCACTTTTGATTACATGATGGTCAACATTTAGAGTATGAGACAGTTTGCTTTATCTGGCTAGTTCCTAAAAGATGCAGCAGCAACTTAAACTTTGACATTTAAGTTCAACTACCAGATGCTTTTATGGAGTCTTCCAGCCCAGGCAATCCTACTAAAGTAATGTCTGCTTAATGGCATTTAATTCAGCTGCTTTGTTGTATTTTCCTTCCATAAACAAACACTAAAGTTCCTCATTTCTTCCATGAGCCAATTGTAAATCTAAGGAGCAGCTGGAGAGTACAACACACAACTTCCAAACTTCCTAATGGATAGCATAAGCATATCACACCTGCAATTGCCCTACCCCTAGTTAATATACCTATTGCCATTTGCAAGTGGTTTAGCCCTTCTGCTTTGAAATTCTTCAGTCAAGCAGATCATAAACTCATAAACTGAGGTTATCTGAACCAAATATTACCCTTCCATTTCCTCCCCCACAAAAACAAAAACAACCCCCACCCCCCAAAAAAAAAAAAAAAAAAAAAAAAAAAAAAAAAAAAAAAAAAAAAAAAAAAAAAAAAAAAAAAAAAAAAAAAAAA
>JASSUY010018856.1:0-13677 GCA_032466535.1 Forpus xanthops | reverse complement strand
AGAGTTGGGGCTGTTCAGCCTGGAGAAGAGAAGGCTGCGTGGAGACCTCATAGCAGCCTTCCAGTATCTGAAGGGGTTCTGTAGGGATGCTGGGGAAGGTCTCTTCATGAGGGACTGTAGCGATAGGACAAGGGGTAATGGGTTCAAACTTAAACAGGGGAAGTTTAGATTGGTTCTGGTGAAGAAATTCTTTCCTGTAAGGGTGATGAGGCACTGGAATGGGTTGCCCAGGGCAGCTGTGAATCCTCCATCCATGGCAGTGTTCAAGGCTGGGTTGGACATAGCCTTGGTTGGCATGGTTTATTGGGAGGTGTCTCTGCCCAGAGCAGGAGGGTTGGAACTAGATGATCTTAAGGTCCTTTCCAACCTTAATTATTCTATGGTTCTATGATTAAGCAAGCTCAACTTATTTGTCAACTCAGCCTCCCTTGAGACCATCTTTGGCAGATGGGATTAATCCAAGCCACCACACAGTTCTCCATTTCATCATGTATCTGGGGAGAGCCACCAGGATAGGTCCACCGAGTGCACAGAGGTGAAGGAATGAGAGAGGACGGTTCTCACCAAAGGATGTGCTGCTACCTGGGTTTATCTGCCTCTGTGACTTCCCAGACCCCTCCAAGAAAAGGTGTCTTCCATGGAGGAAATGTGCTCATCAAAGCATCCCCCAAGTCCTGAAGCAGGAGCCAGCTACATCCAATGATTCTCCTTGGCTACAGATGTGTGCAGCCCTCTCTCATGAGGCAGTCAATAGGATTACTGTGGTTCATTACAGACAAAAGTGGAGCTGTCAGGTTTTATTTGGTTACACAGATTTTGGTGTGTAAAGTAACACCAAGAAGCTAAACTTTGCTGGGCAAATTATTTTCCTCACACTGGGTTAACGATTTGTACACAGATAGTTATGCCAGCTTTTCCATGCTGAAAAGACACTTTCAGAGGAGGTGGTTACAGTTCACCACATTGTGGAGCCATGACCGAAAATCAAGAAACATTCCCCTGGGACAAGTTCTCCCAAAAGCAAGACTTGGGCAGATGGCATTTGTATGAAGGTTGCCCGCAATGCAGATCTTTCCTGTAAAGGAGATATAGGGATGCAAATGCTGGCCTCAGGCCCAGCATCCCAGCCAAACCCCCACAGGAAACCTCCTGACATCTTCATAGCTCTGCAAATGAGAGAGACTTACACACAAGCACCAGGGGGGCAGAATTTATGTCCCTATACATTTTAAAGCCTTTTAAACTGCCTTGCCTATAGTTAAATGGCGTAAATGCATTAATGCTTAACGTTACCACACTCTGCAGCAGTAGCTTGACACCCCCAACAGCGTTTCACGCCTGAGGATGCCAAAATGGCAAGCGCTGAGCAGGGCAGGCAGCAGCCAGCGGCTTCACACCTCGGGCAGCCACGGGAGGCTTGCAAAAGGAAATCTTCCATAAGGAAGAACAGCAGCTCTGGGAGCCGGTGCTTTGAAGCGTCTCCAGCACACAGTGTTTCCTCCAGGCTGCTGTCACAAGCCGGAGGGGATGGGGAGGAGGGTGGGGAGGCTAGGGAGAATTCCCTCTCTGCTTGGCTAGTGACTCATCATCGCTCTGGGATGCGTCAACCAGGGCCAGGGCTGCGTGAAGGAGAGACTGCCAGGAAGAGGGGGCTCTCCGATTCTCCCTTGTTCTGTGTTGAGAGTGGAAGGGTTTGAGGGGGAACAACCTCCCTGTTCATGTTAAACAACACCTTGTTTTCAACTCTCTTTTCCAGAAAGATTAAGCTTATCTTCGTGCCTGAGCTGAACTTCAGCTCCATGACAGTGAGTTCTTCCTGTGTTCCTCATGCTGCTTCCTCAGGCCAGGAAACCCCTCAAAACAGGCTTGAGCCTCCCCATGCTATGGGAACACCGGCATCACCTTCACCCATGTCTCCTTGGAAAACAAACCCAATAAGGGACAGGGACAGAGGGTGAAGAGGCTGGTGGGACCAGCAGGCTGACTTTCCCAGCACACAGCGAGGCTTATCCTGGCTATCCTTGCTGTGGGCTACACCAGCCCCAAATCGCGCTGCTAGTGCTCAACCCTGCGAGAGATGAAGCCTTTCCCCAGGCTGTCCTCTGGGAACAAGGATGCTCTTGCTGGAGCATGAGAAAAAGCCAGGATAAAAAAAAAAATAAATCCCAAACCCAACCACTCTTGGATGTTTCTAAACAAGAACTTAAGTGACTGCCAGCCTATCTGCTGATAGCAGAAAGCAGATTGCAAGTGTAACAGGATGCAATCAAGTCAGACGATTCCAGGGAAAGCACCAGAAGGTTTAATACTGGGTCTACTGGCATCCTCAGCCTTTGCTAATGACTTAACAATTGTTTGCGTTGATTTGTGTTGGCTTCAATGCGCAGAGAGCAACACTGTCTGTTTAACACTGAAGGAGACCATCAGGGATTTTACTGACTAGCGGATGGATGCCTTCTCAGATATAAATCTCCAACACTTTAATGTTAAATAAATATGTTGAGGAAATGAACAGCTGTCCCTCCATCCCCCCCCAGAAAAAGTCAAGTATCTAGACTGAGCACTCAAAGGATGAGTATTTTATAGGCAATTTCCTATCCAGCAGCATTAACTCACGCAGGACTCAGTAGGAGTTAGTGCCATTGAAATCCAGGAAAAAGCACCAAAGGAGAGAAGAGGTTTCTGCTGCACAGGGCTACCACTCTTTGTGGGGAAATCTCTCTCTAAATTCCCCCTCTTGCAACAGCAAACTGTGCTGCCCTTTCATATTAGATGGGTTAAAGCACAGATAGGGCTTTAATGCTTTAAATCTGGCCACCCTGTCTCTCTCTGAGAACTCTCTTCTGACTAAAGATCTGTATGTTTAAATTAAAAGCATTTCTCTGTGCTTGGGTTGTGACTTTTGCTGCTTGCTGAGCTGTGCCAGTGGACGCTCATCCTTTTTCAGGATGCTCTGCCCTCCCAATTCATCCTTTGCCCTTTGCCAGCACAGAGGCACTTTGAAAAGAGATTCCAAACCCTCACCTTGGAATGAGCAACACCAAACAGAGCAGGCACGTGGGGATGGCCACCACATGCGTGTACGCTCCAATTACATGTAGGAGACTAATTAGTGAGCGGGAGGTAAGTAATGACAGCTCCGTGCCTATTGTGCGGCACCTAACAGCAGGCAGAGTGTCAATGCTTTTTTGTCAGGGGCTCAGCAATAAATGCTAATTGTTAATTCCCATTTAGCACTTACTTAGGGATGAGGCCTGGCATACTGCATTTTCAAAATCCACTCGCAGAAGGGAAGCCTAAAAGTTAAGTGGGGAATAATGGAAAAAAATCCACAAGTGGGGAAGAGCAGGAAAAAAGCCTGGAGCAACAACCTGGAAAACAACACAGCAATGGCAAGCAATAAATCTATTTGGAGAGACAGTTCCAGTGCCTCAGGAGCCTGCAACATCCCACCTGTAGCACCTGGTTTGCTTCTCCTTCCCTCACTGGACAGTAGCACCAACAGCATTCTGCTTGCCCCACGCTCAGGCTGGCCAAAATTTGGGACCCCTTAAAACAAGGCAGGGAAAAGGAGACAGATATAGGTCTCTCACTTCCACAACTCCTCTGGGGGAGCCATGCCTTAAAAAGAAGGTTTCTGTGGTGCTGCTATGTCTGCAGCTCAAGGTGCCACTTTTGGAGTCATTATCTGCTCAAACCCAAGATGGTTCAATGCAGAGAACATGAAAGTTATCACAGAAGTTAAAAGTCACATTTTTTAAACCAGTCTCACAGGCCTTTGCTGACCAGCCAGTTCATGGGGGCTTTCCTGAAAGCATTTATGAATACATATGTATGTATACATATCCTGTCACTAATCTAATATGCACATGTGCATATATGGTGTCTGCTTTCACTTGAGAAAGGCACCTTACCTCCAGTGCAGCTGACCTGGTGAATTCTCCCAGCAGATGCTCAGAGCTGCTGCAAGCATCAGCCTCAGCAAACACCAGCTCTGTTGCCTTTTCATTCCCTCTAATGCAATTAGAACAGATTAACATGGGTGACTAGATGTGAAAGACAAATGCACCTCACCATCTTCATTTATTAATTTGAGTCCTGCCCTTATCACAAACTTGCTGCTCTCTTGACCTCCCTCAGATGGAGCAGCCCTTTTTTTGTTGCTAGAAGATTAAGAAGAGCTCTGGCAGGGAGAGACAGACGGCTGAAATGGTCTAAGACATGGGAGCCCTGCAACAATAGCCCACAGAGTTTCTTTTACCAAACAAGACATAGGTGGGAACTTCACAGGCTCACTGGTGAGCTAGGAGCTGCTTCTTTTGACTCCTTCAGCAATCCCAAGCTTCAAAAACCCAGGAAGGAGTGTGCAATTGATACCATTACAATTGTTCTGCATGTGGCATTGTGCACTTCACCTCTTTGCTCTTGAACACCAGATGTTTGCTTGCTGGAATGACATCCAGCTACAGGGCAGACATCCTGAGCTTAACCACTCGCGTTGTGCTTGAATCACAGTAACAACACAAATGACATAAAATCATGATCCACAGACTAGATTGGACCACACAATTGTTCTGCCCAACCTGCCATGCAGCACAGCCTGTAGGTAACCAGCTGAAGAACCACAGTGTGTCTTTTAGACAAAACCTTGATGAAAAGATTCTATCACTTCCCATGCTAAATTGTTTCACAATTTAGGAAAAGAATGCCACTTGCTTTTGAAAATAAGAACCTTTTGGACTGGATTTCCTCAGCTTTAGTCCCTATCTACTGTGTTTTGTTTTGCCTTTGTCTGCCCAAACTTGCAGCTACTGAGAACATTTCCCTTTGGAGGCATTTGAGGACTGTGATTTCAACCTCGCTTTTCCTAAAATAAATAGGTTGAACTTCTTCACATCTTTCAGAGGGAGACAAGATTTTCTGACCTCAGGAAAAAGGTCAGGAACTGATGGCAACATGGCACGTCCTCTCTGAACCCTTTTCAACCTGTCGACATCATTTGGATGTGCATCTACCACTCCCAAACGGATATAGCCTTCCAGTAATCACCTTCCATATCCCTGTTTCCCCATGTTTTTCCCATCAGAATTTTATCTCCTTAATTTGACTTCACATTTATATATTTTTATCATATTTAAATCATTCAAAGAGAATCTTGGCTTTGTTGGACTACTGTCTTTATAAATCAAAGAACACTTTCCATTCAGTTTGCTCCTCAGTTTACAAATAACCGTATTTTCTCAATGCGTATTTTAATATTCCATGTTCAGTCCACTCCCCAGCATCCTAGAAAAAAGTAACTTAAATTGTGCCACCTCCTTCCCCTGTGACAACGTATCCTGTAACTTTGTGAGTGCAGATAGCACCCAGGTTTCATTTTCTCTGTGGTCTCCAGCTGGGATGCTGCTATTTTTCCCAAGAGAGTTAAAAAAGTCCATAACTTGTTGGCATGAGGGAAACATGGGTCCTAGAAGGGCTGCAGCTCATTTTCTGGTCCACCCTTGTCCTGCATGGGTGGATGTATCCTGACAGGCTGAGCTCCCCATGCAGCATCTTCTCTAGGCAACTTGTTTCAGTGCAAAACTATCTTTACAGTGAAAAACTATTTTACTGGCAATAGATGTTGCAATTGTTGCCAATTATCCCAGGTTTTTCTTGCTTTATTTCCAGTGGATATGAAGGGCAGATGATGCTCAGCATTTTAATGGAATTCAATACAGGGCAGATGACATACTATGTCTGCCTGCCAAATCCTGATACAGAAGTCCCAAATCCTTCTGCTCAGGGGAGACCTTTGCTGTATAAGCTGTCATTCCTGCAGGCAACCTCTGAACTTCCTCATCTAATACATTGGACACATGGCTCTCCAGCTGGCTGCATTTCTTCATCTGATGCTTCGCCAAGCTGTGAACATCAGAGGCAAATACACTGTGGGGCGCAGTTTGCCCTCGGACAGCACTGTCCAGCTTCTTGCTCCAGCGTAGCAGCCACCAGTGCCTTTGGATCCTTTTCTGCTGTATGCCCCTGGTGTCCCTGGGCACACTGAGCCTGTGCCCCTCTTGGAGACTGATCCCCTCATGGGCAGGGGATAGGTGAAGTCCTTCATTGCCAGTGGGTGACTGCTTAGCAGATGTTCACACAGTGTCTTCCCAAGCAGTACCTTCCAACCGAGTGGGCTGTAACAACCTTCCTCTTGACACCCTCCTCTCTTTCCTCTATCTCCAAACATATTCAATAAATCTTCGCCTTGTTTTCTCCTGAACATCAGATGAAGAACAGCCTTCCTTCGTATTTGCTGCAAAATTTAACCCCTGTTTTCTCTGCTTAGTTTTCCTGTGCTCCTCCCTATCTGTCTTTCCAAGCTGCGGTCTGTTCCTCAGAGTCTCCATGGTGTCTACTAAATCCTGTTTTGCTTCTCTGCCGAGTGCCCAAATACTTCCTGTTTATTTTCTGTACTTCTGGCATGATTTCTGAGGGATTTAATAACAAATCTGTTTATCTTTGCTAAATCCCTCTGCTGATAAGGGTCTTATTTACAAACAGAAAAGCAAAGTCTGGATGGAAGTGAAAATCTCATAAAGCAGGTCCCTAATTTGAGGTGTCCCTAAAAGCACTGAGCAGCTGAATTTTGTGAAGATGCCAAAGAATGGCCCTCTAAAACCCCTGCCCCTTAAGTTTAAGTTTAGGGACCTCTGGTCAGTAGCACCCAACTCACTTAATACTGCAGAAAACTGAGAATGCTGTCATTCAGGCATCCACAGCTCTTTCCTGGATGAAAATTAAATAAACACATTGCAGAACATGTGGCAATCAGACTCTGCAGCCACAGACAACCTCTTTCTCTTACAGCAATCACTTTTAATATATCTAATTTTCCAGAGGTAGAATTACCAAGGCAGATTGTCCCAACAGCTACACTTCTTTTTCTTTCCTTTTTCTTATTTTTACTAGCTTCATAAAACCCTTTTTTCGTTGTCTCCCAACTCCCCATTAAGGGAAGGAGAAGACAGGGCAGGTTGTCATTGCCGAGGAGCACTGCAGCTATTTTTCATTTTGACAGCCAGTGGCATATTACATTAGAGGCACCAGCTGCGTGGAAAAATGCACAGTGCTGGGTTAAGGCTGACCATAGGCCATGCTTTGGTCCCCAGCCATGCCCTGAGTCACTCACTGACCAAAAGCAAGTCCCACCTGCTGCTGCAATGCCCCACTGCCCACCAAAAAGGGGAGCGAGATGGTACATTTTGCCCATGGAGAGAGGCTGGCAAGAGTGAAAGCTGTGCCAATGAGCCAGGAAAGGCTGACAGCTTTTCCCAACTGTCCAAACGTCCTAAAAGAAGGGAGAAATTGGGATTTTCTTTTAAGTTGCTCAGGGTAGCAAGTACTCTTGCTGGTACGTTGTAGCTGCAGAGCGCTGCCAGCCTATTTCTGCTGCTCCTCAGACAAAAATATACCTTGAAATAAATGCAATGTGGTGATAGTGTGTCTGATGTAAGTCTGCATCTTTCAGTAAAGTTTTCTGTGCTGGTTTTGTCTGGGACAGAGTTAATTATCTTCATAGATGCTATGTTTGGGTTTTGTGCTAGAAACAATGTTGATAATTCAGGGATGTTTTCCTTACTGCTGAGCAGCACTTATACAGAGTGAAGGCCTTTTTCGGCTTCTCACACCACAAGTGAGTGGCTGTGAGTGTGCAAGAAATTGGGGGGAGCATAGCCAGGACAGCTGATCCAAACTGACCAAAGGGATACTCATGCCATATGATGTCATGCTTGGGCTGTGAAGTTGGGGAAGAAGGAAAGGGGGGGGGGGATGTTTGGAGTGATGGAATTTGCCTACCCAAGTAACCATTACACGTGGTGGAGCACTGCTCTCCTTGAGGTGGCCGACATCTACCTGCCTGTGGGAAGTGGTGAATTAATTCCTTGTTTTACTCTGTATGAGTGGCTTTTGCTTTACCTTGAATCGTCTTTATCTCAACCTAAGAGTTTTGACTTTTATCCTTCTGATCCTCTCCCCCATCCCACTGGGGGGCAGTGAGAGAGCAGCTCTGTGGGGCTTAGCCACCGGTTGGGGTTAAACCACACTCTTTCCTACAACTTTTTGAAGAAGGTAGAGAGACTGTATATTAACCCAAGGAAAAAGGACCAAATGCATAGCTCCTTACCTAAGTTGCAAAACCTTAGGCTATTGCCAAGGAGCTTTGTGTCTTGCTCCTGAGAAGCTGACAGCCAAGCTAGGGCCACAGACAAACTGCTCTACCATGGAAGGAAATCGAAGGAGGCAAAGACAGGTATAACATTTACCTTCTTTATACATTGCTTCTAAATTAGAAAAAATGCACTAACAATGTCACGGGTATGCACGCATTTACATTGCTTTTGAACACCATTTAGCTGCTTAAATGAGCACTGCAAAGATGTTAGCTTTACACATAGCTTTTATTTAAAGGGCAAAATTGATTTAAGCAGTATTTAATTCAACACAATTGTGCCTGCACTAAGGGTATGAACAAATGTGACACAGTCACTCCTGCTCAGGAGCTGAGTTTCTTAATCATGAGGGCAATGACAACCCACGATTACATTTAGGCTTCTCATTTGGGTGTGCTGAGAGAAGGGGAACCAACAAGGAGAGTGCCACTGAACTTGTTAAAAAGCTTGATGATTAGCAATGAAAAGGTAAAGCTCTTTATGAGTCTCACATCCATGCAACCCCTGCCTTTTCACACTCCTGTCCAGACACACAGCTAAGGCTCCTTCCAAAGGACAGCATTTACTGTATCACACCCAAGTCCCCGTGCGTTACTCAGTTTAACTGTTTCATCAGCCCCTGCTGGTTTTCCCTCAGCACTTTTCCCCTGACAGAACTTCCTCAACAATCAGCTTTCATAGAATCATAGTCATAGAACGGTCTGGGTCAAATGGCACCTTAAGGATCACCTAGTTCCAATCGCCCTGTCACAGGCAGGAACACCTTCCCCTAGGCCAGGTTGCTCAAAGCCCCATCCAGCCTGGCTTTGAACACTGCCAGGGACAGGGCAGCCACAGCTTCTCTGGGCAACCTGTGCCAGGGCCTTACCATCCTCACGATGAAGAGCTACTTCCTAACATGCCCTAGTAAGTAGTCCCTTTCCAGCTTTCTTGAAGGCTCCCTTTAGATACCAGAAGGCTGCTATAAGGTCTCCCTAGCATCTTCTCTTCTCTGGGCTAAACCACCTCAGCTCTCTCAGACTGTCTTCAGGACATATCTGCCAGGAATTTGCAGGCTGCACTGCAAAAAGTGGCACACCTCCTTGGCTTCTCCAAGTCAACAGCAATACCTCTTCCACCTACTTGGTAGATGAGCTGTAGAAAGTGACCACATTCCTGCCATCTAAAGGTGCATGTTTGCATACTGAAAAATACGTAACTATAAGTGACCAGTACTGATTCCCTGTGGCTGTCACTAGAGACACAAACAGACATCAAGCTTACCTGAAACAAAGCCACGTTTCCTCAGTGCCTAACTATAGACACACAGAGCATGCCTTCAGACACCAAATTTGAAAATGTGCTTGCAGGAAATAAGCGTTCAGTCACTCCTTCACCTTCTACCCCCATTTTCTGAGGAAGCCAGAATCAGTTTCCAAAGAGAAAAGACATCAGAAGTCAACCAAGTAAAGTGCTATCCCTCAGGAGAAAACAAGAGACTAGGTCTTCATTCCTCAGCCTGCACCTTCCCCTACAGCCCCTGAGAGGGGTCTCTGTTTCCTTTGCATGAAGGATTCAAGATTTTACTCCCACAGCCCTGGAAAAGCAAGCCTGGGGCCTCAAAAGGACAAGCTCTACCTTAAAATCTGGAGGGTATCTTCCTCCTCCACAACTCCTTAGGCTTCCCTTACCCTTGCTCCATGGCCAGGGGTTTCCTCCACAGCAGGGCATGTGTCCCACCACAGCCCTGGAGGCAGGTACTGCCCACTGGATCCTGCCCAGGCTTTTTAGCCACAAACACTCAAGCAATCACAAGGCTACAGTCACCTTCAGGGCCATGAATAAAACAACTTAAATTTAATTATGCCTCTGAACTGGGTTTTGCACAGAAATTTTAAGCCAGAGCTGAATTGGGCCCAGCAAGCTATGCGAAGCAGGTGGTTAATATAAACCCCCTGATCCTTCACTGCAGGGTAAAGAGTGAGAAACTATTTGCACTGTACACCTTCCCCAATGTTTTGTGCAGAGGCCTGGGAGGGGGGCAAGCACATTCCTTCAGTAAGTCAGGTTTGCTTGTTGCAGCTCTAGAGTTAGGAGGAAATTTGGCTGCCCCAACATCCTTCATGGGGTCATTCCCCAAAGCTCATTGCTTTCTCTCTGAGAGAAGCAAGGCCCACACTTTTCTAAACCATTACTCTAATTGCATGTAATTATGTGTTGTTCTCACAAGTGATCTAATTGCCAAGGGACAGGATGCTTTTCACCTGACATTTTGCCTCACTGCCGGGACCCCCCAAGTGCCTGTCCTGCAGTCGCACTGCAACCATCAGACCTCTGGGCTTTATGCCTATTAATTCTCTGCTCAAAGAGATTGAAACACATTATTCTTCTCCCAGCAGATCTCAAAGGACAGCAAAAGCTGTGCCTGAGCAGGAGAGCAGCAGACACTCACAGTCTGGAGTGAGGTTTTTGATAGGATTCCCAACTCCATGCACTTATCTGTTGAGTTGTTTGGTTTTGCTTTTCATTTCTTACAGATTTAAAGCTCAAATAAGAAGAAATGTTTCTGAATTAGCCTTGGAAATAGCTGCAAAATACCACAAGAGCTAAGTGTATTTCAGCACACTTCCAAGGAAGCTGTATATCCACTCTTTACAGCAGACACTTGTTTCAAAATCGCCTACTAGGTGGGAATAGCACATTTGGGCAGTAAAAGGCTTTTTTCGCCTCACCTCTCTAAGGATAAGAGCATGAGAGCTTTTTTCAAGTCCCTCTTCGCTATGGTCAAGTTCAGGCACTTTTTTCTCCCCATTTGATAAGTAAAGATATGGCAAGGCAAAACAGATCAAATTTTTCTCATTCAATGAACACATTGAAGCCAACAGAACTTCTCCAAGGGAGAAATCAGATCCCTGTCTCTCTCATTAAGGTGCTAACGGATACCGGGAAATGTGCATTGTAGAGCAAGCTGCATTTGACAGAGGCACGTGTAACAGAAAGACGTTGAACTGGAAGCCAAAAGATCCTGTGGTTTGTCAAAATGCGGCTGGACTATGGGATGGCACCGGGTCAATTAGGAGGCTTGTAGGTCAAGATAGCTGAGCACAACCCCGAGCGAGCAGGAGAGGCTCTGGTAAATGAGACTTGTGCTCCGGGAGGGAAGACAGCGCTGCTGCTTCAGCAGGATGGGTCCCAGGTTTATTGAGCCTGGTGATTGCAACAGGCTGCTATTAGGGCAGTAAAGTTGAAAAGGTAAAAAACCAGCAAGAAAAGAACAGAGAAGTGAACCACACCTATGACAGGAAGCATTTCAAAAATGCACTCTTCTCTCACATTCATACGTGCAGGTCAGACACGCACGAGTTGGCACAGCAGAACAGTCAGAAAAGAAAAGAATTCCAGCCCAATGTAAATCTCCTGCTTGTGGCTTTGGGATTGGTGTTTGGTTTTAGTCTTCTTTCTTTCTTTTTGCCACTTTACCCACCCAGCCAGGTTTGCAGCTGCTTGTTCGGGCAAAGGGAAGAGAGGGCTGCAACTCCCACTGGAACAGGGAGTTGATGTGACAGAATCCTGCCAAAACCAGCCACCTGCTTTTGCCAGCTGCAAAGGGAGCACGGGCTTGGAGAGATCTGAGCCGTGCAAAGGAGGGTCACCTCACTCAGCGCAATGCAAATACCAGAGAGCAGCGCGGAGGGAGAGGCCCGGCCAAACCCCATTGGTGCCCTGCCCTGGTTAGGCAGAACAAGACACGCAGAGGATAGAGGTGCATGCAGGTGCTCCAAGAGTGGCTCAGGAGGAGACAGTGCTTCACACCCGCTAAGTGTGCTTGATCCCCCCAGTGTCAGCTGGATGTGCCACATTAGAGGAATAAGCAGCCCTAAGCTTTCACAGCAGACTTGAAAGAGTTTTAAATACCGATTAAAGCCTGATGGAAATCAAGCGAGTCCTGTGAAAGCACAAAAATCTGGCAAAATTGAGACAGCCTTTGACAGTTATTAGCATCATTTATTCTTCCAGAAGCAGTGGCTGAGCTTATCCATACACGTTTATGCTGGATGAGACACTCTGAAGCCGGTTCTGTGGAAGCAAAGACCTTTGCCTAGAAACTCCACGTATTTTCCTATGGGACAGGGCTAGCCAGATCAGCACCTTTCGAAGGGCCGGGGAGCATGAGCTGCCCAGGGCGGGTGTGGTAGGAGTGACACTGTCATCAGTGCAGAGCTGTTTTAGAAAGCTGGAAGGGCGACCTTCTATCTGCAGTCTGCTTCTGAAATGTTTCACCAAAATTAAAGCAAAAACAAAACCCGGAGAACAACCTGAGATCCGAAAAACAGGTTACCCGCGATGACCTGACCTTCCTAGAAATCCCTCTGACACGCACCGAGTACGCAGGGCTTGGCATCTTGCTAAAGCTCGCTCACACCAGCCCAGGGGACAGCCGAGGATCCCGGGTACGATGAGCACAGAGCCTGGACACCTTCTTCTGCTCATCCCGAGGTGAAGAGCACATCCGCGGGTGGGAGAGGGTCTGGCCGGGAACCCAAATACTCTCCAAAAATTCCCCCCTAGCCTCTCAACGCCTTCCGGGCAGGCCGGAGTAGAGCAGCTCGGGGGTGCGCACGGTGAAGGGGAGGCGAGCGGGTCGGTGTGCGCTCCGGGCTCCGGGGTTCGGCGGTGTGAAGCCCCATCGCCGGTTCAAGGAGAGGCGGGTTTGCGCACTCTGCTCCCCGCAGCTGCCCGGCTGGAAGGGGTCCAGCTCCCCCGGTGTAGCGGGGCGGCGTACGGCGGGGACGACAGCGGCTGCCTGTCGCTCGTCTGTGAGGAGGGCCAGCAGATCGGGGGGGGACACACCGAAATCCGCTCCCTGAGACCTCCTTCTATGTGCGGTGCGCGCCGAACCGCTTCTCCTGCGGTGAGCAGTGAGAGCCAAGTTCGGAGCGGTGCCATCAGCCCCGCTCACACCGCGCTGCGGGCTGTTATAGCCTAGTGCGTGTCCCCTTTGCCCTGCCCTGGGACATCCCCGCTGCCTGCGGACACGGGACTTCATTTTGGGGAAACCTGGGCAGATTTTGTTATTTTTAATCATTTTCCGTCTCTTCTGGCGGGGAGCTTTTCTTCCACGCTGCCTTCCTGCTACCGAGCGGCGCTACCGGCTCCCAGCCCCCGCCTAGGCGAGGGGACAGGCAGGCGGGCTCCCGAGGCGTGGGAAAGCGCCGCCGGCTCCCGGGGGAAGAGGATGGCGAACGGGAGGGATGCGGGAGGGAGTGCTCCGCGGATCCGGCTCCCGCGCAGCGCAAAGCGGTGCGAGCACAGGAGAAAAGGGAGAGGGAGGAGAGGGAAAAAGGGGGAAACGGGGAACCCCGAAAGGCCAAAGAGCGGCAGCAACCGGACAACCGCCTCAGGCGGTGCGGCGGTGCCGGGGGCGTTCCAGCACCGGCTGCACGGGGACGCCACGTGAAGGGAAGGGGGTGCCATGTGGGGGGTG
>JASSUY010018854.1:0-15068 GCA_032466535.1 Forpus xanthops | reverse complement strand
TTAGATTTCTGCTCATTTTTTTCAAGTGCTGAGGTCTTTACTCCAGGCTGCTTATCTTTTTAAATTGCTCAGTACTTCACTCCAGGCACTAGATACCTTCTGTAGCAAAAATATTCTTTTCAGTTTATAACTCTTTTATCTTGCTGGCTTAAGACCAGTCCTTTGGGAAACCTTCAGCACCCAGGATCTACTGTTTATAAGTGAGCATAATCAGTTCATTGCCTAACCTCACTGACAGTAGGACTAACTTACTGAAAGCCAGATGTATGGTTTTGCTTGCCATCACATCCCTTGGTCTCCTGCAGCATTGAAATTCTCCTTGAAAAATATCTTACCTATCAACTTATTAAAAGCCTCTCAAAGCTGGCTAGTCAACTTCACAGTCTGCTCTTTCTACTAGCAATTTATATGAAGCTGACAAAATGTGCTTATAGTCTTTCTATGTACCTATCATTTCCCATACTTCATATCAGTGACACGCCTTGCCAGGGTAGAGCCCTTCTGGATAATAAAATGCTAAATAAATTATAGCTGGAGGGAATAGGGATGTTGTTGATTGATGCTGAAGTCAATGTAATAGTATCTTCTGAGGCTGTGTTAGTGACAATAGGTTGAAAGAAGAAATGTTTGTTTCTAGAGAGAAAAAAAAAAGAAGTCGAAGATTACATATTACATCTTGGTGAACAAAGAAGACTCTGCTGGAGCTACAGGCCACTTGTGGCAACAAAATTGACTAAAGATCTTATGTTGATGATCCTATACACCTCTAGCACTGTTCTCTGAGCATAAGGAATTCAATTAAATCAAGACATTACCCAAATTAGTCTTTCTTCGTCCCTCTTTTCATTTTCTCCCCACAAAAATAATTGTCTTCTTATCTCAATTAATTCCATATTCCCTTCTGTACAGATAAAATTGCATGGTTTTGAGTTGTATAGCTGCTATATGATTTCCAAAAAGTAATTTTCTTTATTTAGAAATAAAACAGATTATAGAAACAGGTGACACAACCTTTCTATAGCAACCTGGACTAAGTACCAGTACTCCACTTATATATGTTTTTCTATATTATTATTATTATTATTTTTTTTTTAATTAATCTATGATAAACCCTGTCTGCCATTTCCTATTTATTTTGTAGACAGGACATAAGTAACTGGCATTGTAAATTAAATCTAAGAGAATCTAGGAAATACACTGATCTTATTTGTAGGCAGTGGATTTGGATAAAGAAAGCGTTATTTCAAAATTTTCTTCTTGCTTCTCAATGACCTTAATGACCTGCTTCTTAATGACCTTAATGTCTCAAAGACACTTTGCTCTTCTGTGCCTTGTTTTCTACATTCAAAGGTGATACCAGCCTTCATTAAGGACTTTAAGATGAGAAGAGCCTTCTACAAAAGGCCTTTTCATGCTTTTTCTTACTTGTTGTTCATTTCCCTTTCTTTGTGGTGAGTTGGTAGACACTCACAGAGGCTGAAGGCACTTACAAGGAAGACACAGATCAAAGATACCCACAATCCAAAAATATTTCTCTTATTTTCAGGCACTTTGAAAACAACAGCTGTTTCTATTCCAGATTGTCAAAATGGTAGCCCCAGGGGGTGTCCTGGGAGACAAAGCCCAAACCATGGAGGTCAGGATAAAGAAAATGAACAAAAACTTCAGGTATTAGAAATGCATGCTGGTGGACAAGAGATAAGATGCACATTGAGAAGGAAAGAATTCTGACATCATGTAACGAGATGATGTTGGAAGTGAGAGGTACCCAGCACCACTTTACAGCTTTCTTAGGCTGTGGTCATACTTGTGGAAGAAGTCCTACTGAGAGTGAGAGACAGAAGAATAATCCCGTGGCTTTGGACAAAATGGAAACTAGTTTTCAGAACCGTCTCTTATGATGTGCTCATCTACAGCAATTAGGAAGAGGATGGAATGCCTTATGAGTCTCTGAGGAAGAAGGAACAATCTGCCAGCCACATAACAATGGGATAACAATGGGAAATGAATCTCTATTCAGAGAGAGAAAAAGAACTGAGGATGACTGAAAGCCTGCATGCTCGTGTGAGGAGACATTCCAAATTTACCCAGAAGGATTCATTTATTTGACTGCAAAACTAATGGATCTACTCAGTCTGAGCCTGTGTAGTTGCTACTGGTCTTAATGTGTGTAGGTTTAAAAGGCTGATTCTACTGTGTATCTGGCAATAATTTTTTACTTGAAAAATTACTGGGAAAACAGGTAGTGAGAGATCGAGATCTTTAGTAAAAAATGCCTGTAAGCATAAAGAGGTGAAACCTAAGGTCCTCTTAGAAATGCATTTTTTCAACTACTATTTTTATAAGTGACTTGTTTCTGAAGCATTTATGGTCATTTCCTTCCTTAGAAATGCTTTTTGCAGTTGCTTTTGTCCACAAAGTATGGACCTTGTCTGGCTTCTGCCTTAACTAACCAACCAGTATAAACTTCTCTTTAAATTCACAGCTGTCTTCACTGAATGTGAGCAAATGAGCCTGTCAGGTTGAGCTGACTCTAAACTTTTCTTGTCTTTGGGATGCAAATCCTTTTAAGTATATTAGGTCAACTCTGATTTTTATAGGACGTACAGTAGGGGGAAAAGCCAGTTATTCTTCATAAAGGAAAGAAAATTAAAAAGATGTGTTTTAAATCATGCCTTTCAATGTCCCTGTCAAATTCGTCATAGAGTCAGAGAATGGTTTGGGTTGGAAGGGACTTTAAAGATCATCTGGTTCCAACCCCCTGATATGGGCAGGAACATCTTCCACTAGACAAGGCTGCCAAAAGCCCCATCCAGCCTGGCCTTGAACACTTTCAGAGATGGGGCCGGAACATCAACATGCTGGGATTCTGCTTTTGTTAGGTTTGTGTCAGAAATAGTTTTTTCTTCATTGCTTTCGTCTTTCATATATGACTTAAATCATACTGAAGGATGACTGGTGGATGTCTTGTAGCTGTCTTGGGAGACTCAGGTACTGGTTTAAATTCCAAAGCCAGAGGAACGGGTTCACCCTGTGTCATGGGTTCAGCAGCAGTAGTCATTTTTCTTTGGGTGGTAGCTGGTGTGGCACTGTGTTTTCGATTTTTGGCTTGGGAACAGTGCTGATAACACCAGTGTTTGTGTTTATGGCTTAGAATGTTTAGGCTGGCCAGGGCCTTTCTGAGTTTCATGCTCTGCCAGGAAGGAGGGGAGCCGGGAAGAGGCCGGGCGGAATCAGAGACAGGACACCTGACCCGGGCTGACCAGGGAGGTATTCCATACCACAACACGTCATGTCCGGGAGGGAGAGACGGGGGGCAGAGACCGGGAAAAGATGGTGATGGTGGTGAAGGGGGGTGTGCACGGCATGGCCGGGATTTGGTATGAGGTGATGGGGTGCACTGCATATTCAAGCTCAGTATCAGGTGATGGGGGGGCACTGTGTGGCATGGCTAAGTATCAGGTGAAGATCTATTGCATTCTTTTTCCTTGTATTTCTCTTATATTATTATTGGTGGTAGCAGTAGTGATTTATGTTATATCTTAGTTACTGAAATGTTCTTATCTCAAGCTGTGGGAGTTGCATTCTTTCGATTCTCCTTCTCATCTCCCTGGGACTAGGGAAGAAAGAGGGGGGAGTGAGTGAGCAGAACTGTTTGAAAGGCCCAAACCATGACACCATGCTAGTTAGATGCTTTTGATGCTTGACTGAAATTTTTCATCAAATTCCTCACCATTGTTCATATTCTTTACCTTCCTAACCTGGACATCCAGCAAGCTGCTTCCTACAAAGTAACATTTTCCTGATGAAATGTCTTATTGCACCACTAAAAATTGTCCAACTCATAATAATTCATCTTTGGATTTCCTCATATAGAGGTGCTTAGGAATATATCATGTCCAGCAGACTGGAAAGCCAAAGGTATTGAAGAATTGGATAAAGAACTCTTATCAATCAGCAGAGAGCATAAAATGTTTGCTGTACCTTGTACTCCTCCTTGAGCTCATAGACAGAGCAAGAAACAGCATAAAAAATCAGTGTAGGGCTCAGATAGTTAAGTGTTTCAGACCTGATCATCCTTAACACAAATCTGTCTTTACTGTTGGTTTATACAACAATTACTTCCAAATTTATGGCTGAGTCACACACCTTATGCTTAATATAAGTGAAAAATCAGGCATTAATATGATATAATAGTTTTCATCTTGGCAGATGATAAAATATATAATGCCTGGTGCTTGCTTTGCAGAGGGGGAGCCAAAGTGCCAGTAGCTGGGGCCACAGTGGCCAGCATCCCCTCCACGACAAAGCATAGGAGTCCAGTCATGTCATTGATGTCTGACAGCATTCAGTATTGCCTATGCTACTAAAAGGTCCTGCACTGGCACTGAGGGAGAAAAAATCAATTTCCTGCCTTAAAAACAGCAACCAAATCTAGCAGGACTTTGAAGAACCAGAGTTTGGCAGCAGGCTTGTGAGAGATGAGTTGGCAGGCCAAGGGGTATGTGGGAGTAAGGGCTTATGAAGTGGGCACATTGATTTATTTGCTGCCTCCCCGGGTCATCAGAGGGCTTTGTTTCTAACCATAGAGCTCTCACCTTCCATATTCACCACTATGCTGCCTGAGTATTTTTGTATTAGTTGCAGATAGCACATATTTTAGACTGAACAGGGTTTTACATTCTAGTTTCTTGAAGAACTTTGCATGAGAGGTGAGCTTATACCATTGAGCTGTCTGTCTGTCAAGCTGTTGTTTTCTAAGTACAAAAGACAAAATTTAGGGTGTTTCTGGAGAATAAGGTCTCATGAAACTTTTGCAGCTGGATATCCATGATAAAGTTTTCAACAACATTCAAAATAAAGATGGGAGAGGGGAAATGGGCAAGATTTTCATTAGCAACTAGGTTTATTAAGCAGCTATTATTATTATTATTATTATTATTATTATTACTGGTTCTTTCCAAATGTAGATACCACTAAAAATCTGGCTGTAAGAGTAAAATTATAGAACTAACTGCAACCAAAAGCCTAGGAATTCAAAAGCTTTTAAAAATACATTACTTAATTCCAGTGGTGATTGTATGGGGAATACTGGCAGACTGAGATTATAGGATTTATTAACATGTGGTTGGGATGACTTGCATAATCTACTCGCAGTTGCTGTTTGTGAGCAACAAAACCATGGCAGAGCATACTTGGGAAAATCAGACAAGTGTAATGAAAAATGCAGACTACTTGTGACAACTGGAACTAGATATTATGAAAGGTTCTTTAATTGAACAGTCCTGTGTTGTAATCACAGTGCAAAATTTGAGAACTCTGTTTAGTCCTTTCCCACATCTTAATGGAAAAAAGAGTTAGAAAGCTCAATTATTTAAGAAGACAGCCTGTATATTCCTCTGCTTAACCAGTGCTTACAAGGTGAAACAAATCTTCTTCAGTTAAAGACCCAGACTGTGGTAAGAGTGAGAGTTTTATGAGTAATGACAGCAGAATTTTAGTTCTGTGCTATGTCTGCCTCTACTGTGCTGTATGTTTGGTCTTGCCCAATTTAATACAACCAAGTCTACCAGCACAGACTGGTTTATATTTTATACTTTTTTCCAGTTCTGATGTGAGAGAAGTTTCAATTGGATACAATTTGCAGTGATAGGAAGTGTGCTTTCAAGTATTTTTTTAATATTTTATAGATTAGCACTCAAAAGGAAGCAGAGCCTAGAAGAAAAAGAACAGCTACTTCAGCTTCTTTTCTGTGACTGCTAATGAATTAATGATTATGTTTTACATCCCTTATACCAAAAGCAGGAATGAAAAGCTTTAACACTCAGGATCCCAAAAACATCAGAAGAGAGTGGCCAAGGTGGAGTCCTAGGTTAATTGTGATGAGCTGGGGCCGGCCACTGAGGGAGGGTGAGTTGTAAGGGCAGAGAGAATATGGTCTCTGGGGAGCATCCCAGGTCACCTGCAGATGGGGAGTAAGGGACCATTGCCCCAGGAATCTTATCCCTACTTGTTGTATTTGGACACATAAAATGGCCAAAACTTGTGTACAAATCTGTGTATATGTGTGTGTGTTTATACACATAATGTATATGTGTATATAAAGAGAGGGGGTAGGGGACAGAGGGAGAAAGTAAGCACATAGTTTGTATATTTGGATACATATAAAGGTAGAAAAATCAAAGGCTTTTGATTTTGGAATGACAAACTGAGTAACTTCAACAAGAAATACACAAGGCTGTTCTTCCTAAGCAGGAAAAGGAGAGAAAGGTATCCAATAGCTCTGTCCACCATAAGCTGTTGATTAACCAGACCAGCTGTTATTTAATCCAACTTTCTCTGAAGTATTGACGGGTTTTCAAGTGTGCTGAAAATCAAATGGTTTGTCTTATCTGAATCAAATATGGTAGTATGTTCTTCATCTTTTTGCTCTCAATAGGATTTCAGTTTGACATCTGTTTGGTTTTATTTTGTGTCTTCAGTTTCAATTTTTCAGACAGCAAAGCAGTCTGGAGTTAAGTGCTGTGCAGATCCTTGTTGATCTTCAAGCCTTTAAAGCTGCCTTCAGTAATTGTCATATTAGTGGGATATAGAAAGAGAGTGTTCCATGCAACCAGCCTTCTTTCTTTCTGTACTGTGCACTGAAATAATTTCTGAGTTTTAAGTAGGTGCTTAAACAGTAGTTTAAAAATTCTTTTCTTTGGTCTAAGACACCTGATAAAAACCCATGGATTTTCTAGAGTCCTTCTTTCTATGTTTGTAATATTTTTATTTTATTTACCAGTCAGAATGCCTCTACTTTATTTATCTTTTGTAGATATTTTATTTCAGGCCACAGATCAAGAAAAAATCCCAAAGGAAAAAGAAGTAACAAAAGAAGAGGAGAGAAAAAAAAACATGAATAAAAGTTATTTCTGCTTGCACAGTGTTTGTACATACTTATGAACAAACATTGCTATAACCCAGCTGTAACTGCCCTGTTAGCCAGTTACAAAGGCGCCAGTGCTCTATTCATTGTTAGCAATTTCAACAGACTGCTGAGATAAGAATGATGATAGTTTCAAAGATTTGTTTCCCATTTCTTAGTAAAGGCTGGTATCTCTCCAATATGTTGCCACAGCCTCTGTTTACTGTGAAAGTATAATAATCTGTTCCACTTATTTCAAGCTGCCCACCTATGTAGATGTTACATATGATACTTGTGTAAAATATGGGCTTATCCTAGCATCCTTGTAGCTGTACATCAGGACTCTGGACCTATAAACCATGCATTTACATGTGTGCATTATGCTTTCTAGGGCCGTGCCAGGTCTGGGGATGGGTGGAACGGAGGACAGCTGATCATACTGAGCCAAGAGTGGAGAAAGCAGGTCAGTCTACAATTATAACCTAAGGGTCTTTGGAAGTTTAAAAATTTCCTCTTTAAACATTACTTTCACATTTCTCTATAGATTTTCTCATAACAGCAAGTCTGATATTCCAGCAGCATTAGCAATGAGCCAGGGCACTATTTCTTTTTAACATCTCCAAACTATTTTGAATGAGTAGTGCTGTATCTTGCAATACTAGTCCTAGATGTGAAGCCCATAAATGGAGCAGTGATTTCCTCAATGAGTTATAAATTGGCCTGTAACAGTGACATTGCGATTGCAGATACACGCAGACTGGAAATTAATACACTGGGATTGAGAGTTATGATATCATATAAAAGTCAGACCATTCAAGCTCTCTTAAATCCCTTAATAAAAGCTGAGTTAAAGCATCTAAGAAGCATGAAAAAACCTTGCATTACTGTATTTAAATCTGTCATTAATTAAAACATAAATATTTAAAACCCGTGAAGTTATTAACTAAATTAACCAGAGTTATTTTGAAGGTACAATTTTCTCAGCCAGATCATCAGCCAGTGAAATCTCTGTTTAAAGTGATAGACCTATGTCATAGCACACAGCTTTAGCTCTAAAAGCTGATACTGATAAAGTCAGACATCTTTTCAAAGCATAATACCTTTGGAGCATTAGGGTGTTTTTTTTTTTTTGTCACAGCCACATATACATTTGTCCTATGATTTAAGAACCACAAAACCACATTTAATTAAAAAAGAAAGATCACTTATGACAACTTACCATTCTGTAAAGTTTATCCTCCAGATCCTGATTAATTCTTTGTAAGGCTAGGTAATTGTTTTGTATCCTAAAACAAAGATGATATAGTGTAATTTAATCCACTGTTTTTCATGTTGCTCTTTACCTGTAATTTTTACATCAGTAAAAAACCTTGGCTTGCAGTACTTGTAATCTACTTTTTATCACTCCTGTTGCAAGTCAGTGGTTGCCTTTGAAATGTAATTGTCACCTACTTCTTAAGCAAGCTTCTTTTTTCATGATTGCTCACTATAATTAGCAGCAAATTCCACCAGCAAGTGAAAATATATTTGCTGTCCTCTACTAGTGCACAGACATGCATCACAGCATGGGAACTTGCACTAAGAGATTGTAGCTTTAATTCAGGCTCAGGAATAATATGCTAGAAAAGAACCTTGAGCTGCATGCTTTCTTATGAGTCTTAGTATAGAAAAGATTCATGTGGCAATCTTACTAATGAAAATTGCAGCAGAAACCTAATGACTGTAGCAAAAAACACCATATAAAGTGAATATTCCTTCTTTTTACTGAAGTTCAAGGAATTGCCTATTTTCAAGAGCTAAACATATCCTCTTTCTCCAGGACATATATTCAGATAGCTTAGCCTGGAAAAAGTTTACTAGCACCAAGGGATTGAATGGACTCACAAAATGAGGCGTCCCTGCTTGTTATAGAATGATGCACCAAAGTTTCAATTTGTACATCTTTAGGTTGCTTAGATGGTAACTGTGGTATTATAAGGAACAAGCTGCCTGTGAGAAGAGCATCATATTTTTGGTAGCTGTGAGAAAGGATTCCTTTTCTCTTCACTGAAGGTAAGGAGGGTAGCTCCTTGGTCTTGTTTGTACATACCACCTCAGCAGGATGTAAAGCGGATGCAAAGCAAATGTAAAGCAAATGCTAGAAGCTCAGTTGTGAAAAATTTGTCTGAATATATCTGTAAGTTTGTATTGGGAATTTTAGGTCAAAGGGTCAAAGTATTTTCAGTGGTGAGTTGATTTTAAGTAACATGCAAGTGATAGGGTTAGTTCACTGTAAGAGTGATCCCAGATTTAATGCACATTTATTCAGCAGAAAGCCACTGCTCTGAGAAGCCTGGATCTGTGTGTAGTTTCCACGATGATCAGGAGGTGACTGGGATTAAAGAAGTCTCTTTGGTTTATTGTATGGTTAGGAGTGGTTCTTAAAAGTAGAATGAAGATTTGCATTTGAACTATGCCATTGAAAACTGAGGGGTCCAACTCACCCCTTTGTGGCAGCGAAGCAATGTGATGGTTAAAGTCTCTTCCTGTATCTGTTGCCATGGAGATTTTCTTTCCAGTTAAATGATAAAAATTCTCTGTTCAGGGGCAGGCCAGTGGCTTGCAGTGCCCCTTGCAAGGCATGCAGTGCTCTGGACTGAGGCTACCAATAATATGGTAACATCTACCCCATGGACCTGGGAGGGGAGGTCTGTACCAAGGACATCTGCTCTGTGGGCATAAATGATGGCACTCTCATGAATAAATCTCCTTGGGGTATCAAGAGTCAGCTCAGCCTCAGAGCAGCCATTTCAAAAATGCACTGAGAGCCTGGGAGAAGTTTCAGTGTCACGTATATTTTACAGAGCTACAGAGCGGAGATTTCCCACTCTAAGGAGGATTTGCAGTACAGTGTTTGCTAAGGTGATGACCCAAATGGGCTGAAAATCTGTGAGACTTGAACTAACCTACGGTTTGGTCATTACTCACCAGTTATCACAGTGCCATTGTGTAAATGTCTGTGTGACTTTTAAGGATTGATTGAAGTTTATGGATCTCTGCATTGTCCGTGCTCCAGTTAAACACAGCATTTGCCACTAAGCCTCTGTATCGACATTTATTTGTGCAGGTCTAGGTATACTTGGGATTTTCATGGCTATTTAGCTGTCAACACAACAGAGAGAAATCTCAGGGTACCTTGTACCCAGCTTTTCATGGCACAGGAGAAAGCAGAAATTATTTTGGTAAATTTGTAGAAGCAAAAAAGCTTAGATTGGCTTTGCCTGCAAGCTGCTGCTCAGAACAAACATAGTTACATTTTGCTAGTAATGCTGAGTGCCGTGGTGTGTAGAAAAAGGATTTAAAAAGCATGATAAGGCCTGTTGGCTGAGACCTGAAGTGCTCCAGGTCTCTCTGATCTGCTCTGTTATGGTCTGCATTTTTTCTCTAGTAAAGGAAAATAGAAAAGGTTAAACTTGCTTTACACACAGGTAGCTTGTGGCTCAATTAGAGGTAGTGTAAAACTGATGGAAACTTCTAGTACCTGCTGCCTCTTAAAATTTTGCATGGGTTCAAAACCATCTGTATAAATTCCTAAAACAAAAGGGGGGAAAAATACTGGTTCAGGACTTTCCTAGCTCAGGAGTCTCCATACTCCAATCTGATCTGCAGTGCAGACCTATGTGGAGAACTCAAGGAAGATCCTGAAGTTTCCCTTTCTAGAACTTTGAGTTGATTAATAAAACCAGCAGTAATAGCTAATTGCTACTTGGATATATGGCTTGCGAGGGTGGCAATATAGCACTGGGTTTCCTCAGCTTCTGTTGGCACTTTTTCTCTCGATATAAATTATGGGAAGGTTGGTTACTGTTACTATATTTGCTCTTTGATGGCAACACTTCTATGCCATAGATAGGTAGAGAATTTTTGCAAGAGCTTATCGCAGTCTGCTTCTTTGCTTCTAATTTTTTTCTCTTTGGCCATCAATTTTTTCTCTGTTGTATGTTTAGGAGAAAGTAGGCCACAAACCCTAGTTCTTTAACACATTAATTTAGCATGGAAGAAAACTGATCACCTCCCAGTAAAGTAAAATCTAATCTAATTGTAAAATCCACATTAAGTAGGAAACCGTGCTTCAAAAAGTGTTTCTATTGAGAACAGTATGCAAAGGTAGTCAAAATAAGCGCAAATACGTGCACATATACACAAGCACATATGCATGCACATATATGCATATAACCCAAATAGGAAATCCACTGTGCCAAAAGAAGTGTTAGCAAATGTGGGTAGCAAGGAGAGAAATACACCTAGAAATATTTTGAAGAAAGTGTTAAAGGGATAAAAGAGGAACAGAATAGTTAAATTAATCTGTGGGCAACACTGTGAAAAAAAAATTAGGAAAATTACTCAAATTTGAAAATGATCAGACAGACAAATTGTAACTTAACCTTGTTTGCCGAAAAAAAAACACCCAGATAGCCTGAACATTGTATGAAACATTTTAATATTGTAAATCATGCTTCTTTGTAATGAAAGCAAAGAGTATGTCAGCTTCACTACCCTGCCAAACTCCTGTAAGAATAAGCTCCTGTGAATCAATAACTTATTACCATTTTTCACTGGCTTTCTTTGTTTTTTGTATTGTTATGTGATACCCATGTGCCTCCAGGCACATATATGGGAATGTATTAAATGCATGTTTAGATTCTTGACCAAATTAGGGTCTAATGAAAAATATTCTGACCATATTGAATGTTACATGTCTGGGTTCTAGCCCAGCAGACAACACACTCTTCTCTAAGACTGCCAGATCACCACTAAAGAGGAAGTCTGCAAATGCCTCTGTTTCTCTGTTTCCATACAATCTCAAGCTGTCTTCAGGCCATGAAATATATCTAAAGTAAAACGCAGGCTTGAGCTGACTTTCTTGAAAGAAGAGAATTTCACCCAAAGCGCAGTTTAGCTTTGAAGAGTGACTGCTAAAACAGTAATTTCTTGTTCAAAAAACCTCTCCTCTCTCTGTTGTCACCAGTTGGACTTTCTCATGAAAACAAGGGAGTTTTCCCTTCACTTATTCCAAAGCTAAAACAGCTACAGGATTTCTGTTCAGAACACCCTGTCAGTCCATGAAATCTATTGTTTTTGGTGAAACAATTGGTGGTGGGGGGACATGTATGTGTGAATCTCTGTACGGGTTTATTTCTCATGTTTTGGTAAAAGCTATGATGGAGTGCCAAGTTGTTGTCCAAGGTAAGGTCCCAAGGAGGAAATCCAGCATGCACTTTGGAGTCCAGTTTTGGTTCCAAGGTTGGTATTTGAATTTTTTTTTTAAATTTTGTCCTAAAAAAAGAGTTATGTTGATCACATCAGATAGGGGACTACTGTGAAGTATATGAAATCCTCAATTTCTTTTCAGTCACTTTTCAAAGCTGAACCTACGATTTACAGTTAATATATTCAAACTCGCTCAGCAGTACCCTGCTTTCACTCCCATCAGAAATAAAGAAAAAGGCCACCTCTAAATATTTGTAGAGAGGTCAAAAACTTGACCATTAAGCCACATAAGTGACCTCCTTTTTTGGCTAAGAGAAAGAAGGCCAAGCAGCAATACAGGTAATTCTGGATAAATTAAGATAGTAAAGGTATTCATTCAGAAAGGAATACAAGTGGATAGCCATTCAGCCTCTCAGAAAAATTCTGCATTTAGTTACGGAAGTTTAATGACAGAAATGCTCTCTAGCATGCAAGTGGACCCTGTACACAGGGCTTATTTATTTTGGAGTGTGTGTATGTGAATTTCTCTCCCTTTATTGCTCTTGAATAAAGCAAGAGATACATTACTGAAACTAATCCTAATTCCTTGTTTTTCTCACACTGAATTTTCTTGTGACATTTTGCTGACATGCTTTTGGATGCCAGTTTTGTATTATATATTATCCTTCTCCAAGTTGGGAAATCTAGTTCAACTTGTGGTATGCCTTTCTATTCTCAATCGAAACATTTTTAAAGCTCACCTTATAAAATATTTTGTGTTCAAATATATGTCTTCAGGGGAGTAATCAGCTGCCTGAAACATGATTTTTAGTGTAAGTTTTCTTTGTAATATGGTACAACAGCCCATTAGGAGATTGGAAAGTCAGTTCTACCAATCTGCTGTTTGGTCTAGACTCTGCCTAGAGCAAAGGAAGACTGCCCAGCCTAAGTTTTGAAGGATGCTTAACTCATCAGCTCCCAATGACTAGGAAACCCCTTTGTTTTAACAAAAGTTGGGTGGTCAGCACCTGTGCTAATTTATGACAAATGTGTCTGAAATAATTCAAGAGAAAAGAGTACCAGCATTCCCTGTCTTTGGGTGTACTGGAGCAAATCTATATCGAGAGTGAAGTTACTTTTCACAGCTAAGTGAAGTGATAGGAAATACACTGTTGGCAAGAAAGCAGCATGGACAACCTCCAGAGTGCTCTTGATAGATGTGTAAATTTTAGCCTCGCCTTAAGAAGTGTCCCTGGTTAAGGAAGAGTTTAAGTTATAAGATCACATTAGATTGTTTCCTAATTTGAGATCTTACAGCTTCATTCTCTTTAAAATTTGGATCAAACAATTTGACTGACTCGGTTTGTTGATGGTTTCTGGCTTTGT
Organism: Forpus xanthops; assembly: GCA_032466535.1. Classification (NCBI taxonomy): domain Eukaryota; kingdom Metazoa; phylum Chordata; class Aves; order Psittaciformes; family Psittacidae; genus Forpus; species Forpus xanthops. Next base: position 1,546 of record JASSUY010018854.1, on the reverse strand, counting down.
TTTGGTTTGGTTTTTGCCTTCTGCAAGGAATAAAAGATATTTCTTTAGGTATGAGTTCGGTATGAAGCCCTGGGATGATTCATTCTGAATTTTGTTTTGACTCATCCAATGAGCTAAATCAAACAGTTCAATTATCTACATCATTTTAGGAACATCTCACAAGAAATGCAAATACATTCCTGCATAAATGGATAATTTTAGGTTCAGAAGTTTTGCAAACAAATGAAAAAAAATTATAATAAGAATCACTGATAAATTTAAAGCTAGATTACAGACCATTTTAATCAGCCCCAGGAATTTCAGTGGTGCATGCATATTATAATGTATCATTAACATTAACTGGGCCTCTGATTTGCAATGGCACTGTACCACAGTTTCAGCAATTTTAAATAATAATAGGTTTTGGTATCATTCCAATCTACTTGGGACTAAAAAGTGAATGATATGCTATGGCATAATGGGAAATGTCATAATAGTATTTGAATTGTACATAGTCTCATCTTTGAGTGGTGGAGGACCACATTCTATTCTGTTGCATCAATGCAATGGAGAATAACAACAGAAAATGTGCAGCTAAGATAATTAAAAAGATTTATCTGTATATATAAGCTATAAGTACATATATATGGTGTGTTTATAATCTTTGTGTAACGTAATGTGGCACTAATCCACGTCTATTTACACATAAAGTGTCATATATGCATTTATATTTGTATATTTCTATATGCATATTTAAATAGAGATATTTTACATATCACGGGTAAATAACTTTGTGTGGTATGTAATATATGTTTGGAAAAATGAAACATGTATATTCAATGTGAAAGCATGATGCACAACGAATAATAAGTTATGTATATTTGAGACTATATGATTATATTTTTATTCATACATCTTACACAGCCACTTGTAAATTCCTAACGACTGTTTATTTCAAAAAGTTAGTTACTAACCTTCTCAGTTTTTCAGTTACTTTTTCAAGTTCCTCCTGAGCACGTCTCAATTCTATTTCAAGATACTGACGTGTAGAATCAAATTCCGTTTCAAGCATTTCCAGTTTATGGGTAGTGTACGATAGACGCTTTCGTAATTCCCCCTTCTGTTCTTGCAAAGTACTAAAAAAACAAAGATCACAGCTGTAGAATTTAGCTGCTCCCAAAAAGCTTTTCATGATCCATTCTTTGATCAGTTCCCTTGAGTATAGGTTGGCATTAAGCCAGATAAGTGTGCTTAGTAATTTGATTACTTCACTGTGAAAATCTGATTAAGGTAGTTGACTATCTTCCCATCTGGCCTTTGCAGTGCATTTATTGCTAATATCTCATTAACTAATATCTTGTAAAAGAATTCTCATTATAATATAAAATACAGTACAGTTTGGTTTCAAACAGAACCTGTCATTTAGAGTTATCTTAACGTACTATGACTGAAATAGCAGATATCTTTAGAGAAACATTTATAAATCATAGAATCATAGAATAGTTAGGGTTGGAAAGGACCTTAAGATCATCTAGTTCCAACCCCCCTGCCATGCACAGGGACACCT